>JAHZNC010005582.1:0-15026 GCA_027744095.1 Zhuqinia jingwanae | reverse complement strand
ATTATATAAGACAGAAGGAATATAATGAAATGAGCGGATAAAAAAAGTATTTATGCATGGAGGAGAAAAGTTGCAATAAATTACTAGAAGACTTCATTTTTTTTAAAAGAGAGAGAGAGAATTCTTATCTAAGAAATTAACCACACTTGAGTAGCAATATGAATTTCCTTTTCAGTAGTAACAGTAGTAGTTGTAGTTGGCTTGCTCTGTATATATGCTCTGCTCTGTACTGTGCATTATGAGAAATTAGAAACAGAGAGTATATAACAGCGTGTTGTGACTGTGACTACGCTACTACCACTACTACTACATCCATAAACAATAGACATTTACAACTACCAACTACTTACTATGCATACACACTTATTTTACACCCTTTTTTGAGTCCAACACTTTTAGTTTGATCGTCATCATCATCGTCTTCATCAGAGAGAGAGAGAGAAAAAAAATCCATTAAATTTTTAAATTATATATTTTTTTTAATAAGTAGATTGATCATGATATGATAATCAGCTCTTTGCTTATGCTAGTGGCGGATGGTCGGGTTATATTGAGATTTCACTGGATTTTTTAATTAGTTATTTTTTTAAAATAAATAAATACTACTGTCTAGAAGTTTTTGACGTATGTCCAAGGTATTGACTTAAAAAATGGGGCTAACGCGTAGTATTATAGCTTAAGCAATTAATAAAAAATATATATATATTTATATACGGGAAAAAATATATGGAGAGAAAGAGTAAATAAATTAGTACATTTTTTATATTAGTTGTTATATATTTTATTTTAATTAACGCACCCCGTGTATCTCTCTCCTTGTCTCTCTCTTTTGCTCCCACTTCTTTATTATTATTATTACTTTATTACACCAAGCAATTCATTTAAACACTTTAGCCTGCACTTTAGCCTGAATCCCATAATGTGTCGTACATTTTTTTTCCAGGGATGATGATGATGATCATGATAATGATGATGATTTCCGTTATGAGACTTGTTTCTCCTCATCTTTCTCCCAAAAAAATATGTGCATGTTCCTATATACAATGTATATATTTTTTTATATATTATGCATGCATGCATGCTGTAGTATGTGTATATGCAATATATGCATGTACTTTTATGGCTTCTCTTTCTGCATATTTTCTGACTTCCCCCCAGAAAAAAATATCCACTGGAAAAAAAAGAGATGGGATGATGACTTTTTGTTGTATCTTAAATAATACCCTAAAATATATTACTTCTCTTCTCGTCGTCGTTTCTTCTTCTTCTTCATCTTTCTTTTACAGACCCATCCTATAATACTCACGAGAAACGAGAAAGTATTTTTTTCTTCCTCCTTGGTTATTTCGTACATATATGTATGCATGCATGTATTTATATGGTTTATGTGTGTGTGAGCGTTGATTCGACTCTCTTTTTGTATATTATAGTATAGTCCCGTTTTTTTAGAGAGAAGGAAGATAGAAAAGGGCACACACTTCAAAAAAGTAAAAGCAAGCAAGATTTACACACGACAGGATAAGATATTACACCCAACAACCGTGCATCTATCTATCTCAAGTTTCTCTATATATTATTATGCAACATACGATAAATATGTATGTACATATTCCTACCAACATACATAATACTCTGATATATTTTTTTTCTCTGTTTTATATCAAACGACGAAATGCAACGCGCAGTAAAGTAAGCAAAAGAAATAGCAAAGGCTAGTATGTTATTTTTCTGGTAGTTTTTTTGTGAGTCTCTTATTTTTCTGTGAATACTCTAGAAAAAAATCCTCTTCTTATTTCACTCAATCTCATCTTCTACTTCTTCATAGTCATTTTTTTTCATCCAACATGCACAACATAGACAACTTTCCATTATCATTCCTCTCGCAAAAAAAGAGCTCTCATCTTTTTACTTTTGTATTTACTTGTGTTTGAATTGAGAAAAAAGAAAGAAAAAAATCCAGTTGATAATGCGGAAGAAAAAGAAAACAGATTTTTTTCCCTTTGTGGTGTGGCATTTTCTTTAATGCAAAAATATTTCTGATAGGTACAAAATACCCATTTGGTTATTCTCACCCAATATCATTCCGAGTTTCTCTTATTATTACAACACAACACACCTGATCTGATTTTCGTGTATTCACCGACTATAATATATAACATGGAGTAGTAGCCTATAAAAATGTTACATAGGTGTATAAACAAAACTTTTGGCTGCCATGATGCTTTATTTGTTCCGAGAAGAAGAAAAAAAACATAATTTTCTCCCTTCGTCAACACAATATCTTTCCCATCCTATTTTTCATGTACGTTTACACTACAAAACCAATCTAGTAAGAAAAAAAGGAGAATATATTATATAAGGAATGGTGATATATAATATTATATTATACAATACGTAGTGTGTATTTATATTTTTTTCTTCATTGCCACCACCACCACTACCACATAAACTACAAGATGACTTAAAGGAAGAGAAAAGAGATTCAGATATAAATACATATATATTTATATATCCATAGAAAACTGGAAATTCGGAGCATTTCCCATGATATAACTCCTTGGAGGGAAGTGGGAAAAAATCACCGACACATCTATCTCTCAAGAAAAATTATTGGCTTGCTGCCCGGGTTTCCTCTTCTTCATCATCTTCTCTCTCTCTCTCTTTCTCTAGCCTCTATATATACTACGTACAAGAGCATACAAAACAAAAATGCATGGAGAGATGAAGATAAAGTATAAGAAATACTCCCCTTCCATTGCTGACGATGATGCATTCTTTTTTTCTCTTCTTCTTCTTCTTATTTCTACTCACCCGTTTCATCTTTTTTTCTCTGCTTTTATTTTTTTTCGAGCACCCTCCTGTGGGTTAAAATACGTAATATTAGTCGGAGCACTGCTGAGAAAATTAAGGTATTGTTCATGCTGCTACTGAATTGATGCTTCTTTTTTTTGGTTTGCAACAAATGTTCACAATAATATATACGTGCTCATCCATACACACACAACAACAACAGCAACAATACAGCAGCAGCAACTTGAGTTACACAGCAGCTGATGATATTTTATTATGATGATGAGGATCATCATTATTATTACTATTATATACGATCAAAAACAAAAAAAAGCAGAGAAGTATATAATTTTTCACCAAAACTCATCTTTCTACGAAAAGTAAGTAATTTTCAGAAGGAGAAGAAAAAAATCATATTAGAAAATAAAAATATATATATGGTTTTTGATATACTGCCATATATATCATATATATTTTTTTTGTGATTTGATGTCAGTCCCAGGTTTACCTTTTTCTCTATCTTCTTATAAATTATGGATTTCTTGAGATGAAATATATAACAACCCACTCCAACGGTGAACCATGACTGATTGTACAGAAAAATGAGTACAAAGAGAGCGAGAGAGAGATGAGTTGAGTATGTTTTATTATTGCATTATACACTTTTTTTCATGTTGTGAACCTAAATTAATATTTTGGGTATATCGTACAAATATGTTTATATGTAGCTCTATCCAGCTTTTGTTCCTCGTTACCGGTTCAAATCAGAAATACACAAAAGAAATGAGAGTATCGTCATTTATAAAAAGTCAAAAAGCCATCGTCACCCGGGTTTGCACAACGTGAGGTTATATATGGTAATTCCCACAAATTACACATACTTCTAAGCACTACTATCAGTTTATATATGCATGAAGTATGTATCATGTATACGCAATAGATATATGTACAGCAACAATGCAAAAATAAATCAAGGGAGAGAGGAGAAAAAAACTCCCGGGTAATAAATCTACAAAATGGTAAAGCTTCTATAATTTCGTATTGTACATCAAAGCACCCATCCATGGACAGAAAAAAACATAATAACCCTTTCAGTTTTTTCCTTCTCTCTCTCTCAACCACCCTTATTTTTTTTCATTTGAGAGTGTATTTGAGATTGAGAAAATGTACCACTCCACCAGTACCATCACCACCACCACCTCTATTGCATTCCTGATCGATTCTTCGACACTCCATATTCTCTTTTAATCGTAGAAACTTATGTGTGCATCGCATCCTATTTTGTAACCCTTCCACCACCCTTACCACCAACATGGGCCACATACAGAGTTGTCTGTTAACTAGCACATATAAAACATCAAATTACGAGATCGGGGTCTCACCCTCCACCACTATCACTGAACAACCACCACCACCAAAAAATATAATATATATTTCAAAAGCAAAACAAAATCAGCCTACTTTTTTCTTATTCAAGTGTGTTTAAAAAAAACTAGTGTCTGCAAAGCATTGTAATAAATACAGGGGCATAGACATAGATTTTATGAAAGCAAAAAGAAAAAGAAAATTCGTATCAAGGGCGAAGTTCACATATCACTTTTGGGAATTTGTGTGTGCATACGTACGTATGTATACCTAATAGGCGCGTATAAATTTTATACTTCAATTTCTCTGCAACACAACAACACAGCACATAATAATATATAATTCGATATAGTATGTGAGCATCAATGCATTCTCCAAGATGAGGCACTTTATTGAGTTAAATAAGTAAATAAAACGAGCAAATAAGGTTCACACCCTCTTCTTTTCTATTGACTTGGATGAGTTGTTATGTGCAGTAGAAAAAAAAGTATAGTAATAATAAGGGAAAGTATATACTAGAATATACGACATATAAAGAGCACCTTTCTTGAATAGTAAAGCGGCAAAAAATGAAGAAATAAATCTTAAACCGTTCCGGCATGCTTCTTTTGAATTAACTTTTTTTCTCCCATCTCATTTCTCTCTCCCCTTCTGCTTTTGCCTGCTTGACTCTCTCTCTCTCTCTCTGGACGACAAAAGAGAAGAAGAATTAGTGAGTGTCTGCTGCTGCTGCTGCTCTTGGCAAAGTAAAAAAATATAATAAGTACTCCAAAGATAAAAATTCAAATTTGCATTAGAAAGCGATCCTTATCATAATTGCAAGATGTGTGTGTGCACGGTTGAATGGAAAAATGAGGGTACAAATATTATTATATTAGGTATTTACATTCCCATTCATTCAGCGAAAAAAAATATAGATAACAAAATATGGTGTATGGAGAATTATTATTATTTAAACAAAAATATTAAAATGTGCGCCTCCTGCCTATTTTCATTCAGGTGCGGTCCACAAAAATAGCTTTGCTTTTTTTGTATTTTTTTCTCTCTCTCTCTAGCCATTCTCATTACAAAAGCCACACACGTTAAAATTGTACGAATTGAGAACAATGCAAGTAGTATAAATGAAAGGTATTTTTTTCCTATTGAATTTGTATAATGAAATAAACATACATACATTTCATACTCTGATAAGCTAAACAACAGGAGAGAGGAGGCTTTTATACTTTGTATGCACTAAAAAACTAATTTTTTAAATGAACAAAATGATAAAGTATACAAAAGCTCTGTATAATAATCATACATTTATGCTGTGTATCCATATGACTATACATATATTATACAATACAAAGGAGAAAACCGACAAAGTCAACAAGTTTAAAAGAGACACAAATCATCTGAACAAATTTTTTTTTGTACAGCTAAACAACAATCAACGTTTAGAGAGAGAGAGAGAAAAAAATTAACTTTTTTTCGTACAATGCGCCAATGTAATAACCGTAGGCAGAGGAATTGTAATTATGTGTGTGAGTGTGTATGTGTGTGTGTGTAAAATTACGAATGTGTGTATACATTTTTTTTCTCTACAACTTTCTCATGAAAGCATGTTAAAAGTCAAGAAAATGATCAATGTCTTTATGCAAAAAAGGTGTGTGTGTGTGTATGTATGCGTTTGTGTGACTGTTCTGTAGCCAAAGGACGATGAGCGTAAATAAGAGTGGCTCGTAAAAGTTTAGCTAGGTAAACCAGTAAATTAATGAAAATGCAAAGCAACTGGGGTGTGAATGAAACATTTTTGTTTGATTGAGTGCTGTTTCCTTCAGGAAAAAAATGTATTTGAAAAAACGGGATGCGCAGAATGGATAGAGAAATAAATCAACAATTGTGAGAGAATTTTTTTGTGACCGCTTAGTAGTCAACACACTCTATATTATAAAATTATGGGTAGGTATATAGTATTTAAGTTTACATATGTATTATTCTGACTATATATAAACTTGTTGAACTTATTGTGCCTTTTTGATTCTGTAAAACCAAAGGCATGAGATGACGAGATTGCATATATTTGCATTTGCATCATCATCATCAAAGTTGCATTCATGCCTTCTTTCTTATATTGTAACTACTCCTGTTTTACATATTTTAGTATTCTCCAGTCATCCAGTTTGTTCAACCATATAGGCAGCAACAAAACTGCAGAATGGATAGAGAAATAAATCAACAATTGTGAGAGAATTTTTTTGTGACCGCTTAGTAGTCAACACACTCTATATTATAAAATTATGGGTAGGTATGTAGCATTTAAGATTACACATGTATTATTATGCCTATATATAAACTTGTTGAACTTATTGTGCCTTTTTGATTCTGTAAAACCAAAGGCATGCGATGACGAGATTGCATATATTTGCATTTGCATCATCATCATCATCAAAGCTGCATTCATGCCTTCTTTCTTATATTGTAACTACTCCTGTTTTACATATTTTAGTATTCTCCAGTCATCCAGTTTGTTCAACCATATAGGCAGCAACAAAACTGTTCCCCAACATCCAATACAGATTGGAAGAAAAAAAGGAGGGTTTAAAAAATAAAAATCTGTGAACAAATTATTGACTAGTTCATTAAAGGGAGGGATGATGATAATGTCGCAAGAAAAAAAAAGAGAAATGGTGAGTAATTGCATTTTATTCATTCACTCAATTCATTGCATAATATATTTTTTTGTACGAGTAGTGGTAGTGGTGGTACAATTGATTTTGTTAAAATAGAATAGAACGAAGGTCGTAATCCAGATACAATGCTACTCTTTTTAATTCTTTTATTTCTCAGTGCATTTAATCAACTAAAACAGAAGTTGTAGTGTAGCACTTTCCTTCCTTTTGTATTTACATTTCTTTTGTATCAAATTTTGTTGCAGATTACAGATTGTTGCAACTATTACTAGTATGAAGGAGGCTGATATCAAGCTCCCTAAAAGAGGTACAACAGAAGTAGGATATGATAATACGTAATTGGTGAACGCACAAATATACTGAATACTGACAGTGGGTGGATTTTAAAATACATTGTCACCTCTGCTCTTTGACAATTCCTTTGAGAAAATACGGGAATACAAGATTAATTAAATGAAAATGAGTTGTGTGCTGCTGGGATTAGCAAACATACAAAAGGACTAAAAATGAAGAAAAAAATTTATAGCCTTTAGTTAGTTTTTTTTTTATCCGGGATAATTTATTTCTAGCGTCTTTCCGAATTTCGTTTTTGTATATATTCTCGCAGCTTTGTTATGACTTCTTTCTTGACAGATTTGAGATGTATCTATAAATTTAGAGTTTTAATAACAAGCTTTTTCTTATATCAAACGGCGTTAATTTTATTTAAAAAAATCTTGATAATTATTATTTAGAAACTCCCACAATAGCCGGTGTATTGAATTAACTTTGAAAGTGTGACATCATAACATAATAATTTTAAACTCGCCTTTTTATTTTAACAATCATAATGATGATTTTTACGTTGATAACCTAAGATTTAACAAGACTAGCCATCTGATTTAAATCAGGTATAAATATTCAACATTTTCATTGCCTACTACTAAACATTTCCAACAGCATTTAATACATAAAAGAAAAGGCTAAAACAATGCATTTCAAAAAGAGGGTGAATATATTTAAAAAATTCAAACTCGCGAACGAGTAGCAATACAGCATATCCTCATTCCATTTTCCATATTGACTTATGGTCCACTTTTTCGTGTGAAATAATAATAATAATAATTATTATAATGCAGTTCTATTTTCGAGTAGTACAAGGATTGTGAATTGTATACAAAAATATTCTATATAATAATAATGCATATAGATGTATACAACGCCACACTTCAATCTACATTTTAGTATATTCATAAAAGTTTCTGCCATTTTACTACTGCTACTGCTACCATATAATTGTATGGCGTTTGCGTTGTGGCCCTGGTAAAGTGGCGAGGAGGATGTAAAGAAGGACGCGAGTGTACAGTGGTGGTGGTGCTGGTGGAAGTGGTGTTCTAGCCTGCATTTACAATACATACCATAAGTATTAGTTTTTGTGAGGAGAAAAGAGGGGATTACCGTGTCATGTCGTGAATTATGTCTCTCTTGGCTTGAAGGAAATATGGAGAGAATTTTTAATTTATAAAGTAGGATCTTGGGGATACCATGTAAAATTAAGTTTTTTTCTCCTCTCTACACACAGTAGTTGTATCTGTAGTAGTAGTAGAAGTAGTAGCAGTGATGGTGATGAGGTCGACAATAAGTTTCACAGCAAATTTTTTTCAGAAGCAGACAAGAAAAATACGTTATCATAAGTACTACACACATTTTAAACTTGTAATGAAATATATATATATAGCACGAGCCAAACTATTATATGATGGAGCTGAGGGTACATATACATTTTTTTAAATGGAATAAACTCGCAATTTTTCATATACACCAGACAACGGAAGGACATTGGATGCAATGCGGTTAATAAATAAACTTTTGTCTTTGAATTTAGAATACATTTTTTTCAGATTCAGATTTGTTATTACTATTCTTGCCGTTTCTCCCTCTCTCTCTACCTTTTACTAAATCAGATTAATAAACAACATTTAATTGTATACTTTTTGTTTTTCAAAAAATAAATAAATATATTAAATTTATATAAATATATACGCAACAAACTCTGTTTTTCATTTACACATTCTTTTGATGTACTACACACTCTTTAAAGAGTTTTTGTTTGGTGTAGAATAATATGGAGTGAAAAAGAGTTATAAATTAGAACGAGACAGGGCCAGCGTAGCAATGGTAGTAGCAGTAGTAGTCACCTTTCCATATTAACAATTTTCTTCATTCTCTCTCTCTCTCTCTTTTCTATAATTAATTACCCAATCTAGATTCTTTCTCCCACTTCTTCTTCTCCTTCATGAAATTGTTTGCATTCATAGACACGGTAGATATTTATTTACGACAATAGTTAAGAGGTGTGTGTATTGTGTATGCATATGTGTTTGTGTATGCTGCTGTTTTGTGTGTGTGTGTTTAGATTTTCCTCTCTCTCTCTCTCTTAACTTTAGTTGAATGAAAATACTGTTTTTTCCTCTTCTGTTTGGTGTTGCTATACCGGCAAGATGGTTTTTAAATTGAAGAAGAGAGCCAAGCTGAGAAAGCTAAAGTCCCTACGAAAAACCTGATAAATAGACTTGCATATTTTATTTTGTACACGAGCTCTTAGGTAAAATATAATGGAAATAGTGTACACACATAGATGAAATGTGCTGCTGCTGCTCAATGAAAAACGAACAATGTTAGTGTGTAACATTTTATAGTAGATTTTCCAACAGTTTTTCCCCATCATGCATTTATCCATGAAAGAAATATATATATAAACGCTCCTGGGGTTTCTCTTTGCATTTACTAGAGCATAATATTATACAAAAATTATATGTGTGCGTAGTAGTAGCATGATAGTGTTAACTAGTCTATACCATTTTTGGTTACTTCATGCTGGTTTCCATTAACATGAAAGTAAAAAAGGGCTAACGGAAACTTTACTTTACTTACTCTCTCTCTCTCTCTCTCTCAAAAAGTTTACAAGATTTCAATGAATGCATAAGTGCTTCTGTATTTGTGTGTGAGAAACTAACACTCGCACGTTCTTCTTCTTTTTATAAAAAAAAATCTTCCTCCAGATTTGTTGGAAAAGAGAAGGTAGGCCCCTCTGGAAAATATCGTAGAGTATCGCTTTGATGTCAACCAGCGGTGAGCCCATTTTTCTTAAAATAGTTAAATTCATTTCCAACCAACCGCATATTGTATAGCAAAAGTGGCTGATGCTATTAAGGAGGCTAGTTTTGTATGATATTTACCGCCATGAACAGCAGTAACATGAGACAACAATAACAGTAGTAGCACAAGAAAAGCAATGTTTACCCCTTTTTCTATTAGCTGAGAACAGTTAGAGATACACACAACAGGAGCAACTGTAATATATTTGAATATGTCCAAACGAGGAACAATAGTTTAAAAAAAAATAGTATTCTTCAGAGGATTCCTCTCTGTTCAATCTGAACTAGCTCTTAAACTTATTGTGTGAGAGAGAGTGTGCATATGGATTTAAACGCATTCATTTACCAAAACTTATTGGAATTCATTTTTGATGCGTGAACAATATGCTTATGAACATACACAATTTTATCGATACAAAGGCACTGCCATTCATCAAGCAAATGCACGGGATATGCATAGCACTTGTTTTTAAACAAAAAGTTATTTGACTTTGTAGTCCAACAATTTTTCCTCAATAAATGTAGGCATATGCATAAAATAAACCAACTCAAACTGACAACAGCAAGAAGGATGAAGTAATGTCAAGTTTAGTATTATTTCAGTTTTTAGTCATTAAAATAGTATTTTTTTGAAGTTCATGATATTATGATATAATTGAATTGAAAGTCAGGGAAAAAACATGGAATATCCTAGATTTACAGGTAATAATAACAATAATAATTTTGCGTATTCGATTAAGAGCACATGATTAGAATTCGATCTTTAGATTTCACTTGCAGAAACGAAAAAGCTACATTTTCAATGACGAGAATATTATGATACCACCACATTACTTACTGCAGTGCAGTTTCTTGCTGCAAGCAAAATAAGTTAAATTTTTTTTTTTGAATGCGATCAATGTCGTGTGATAATGTGAAAAATACCTAAAGAGAATTTTTTTGTGAATTTGAATGAATTCCTGAAAAATTGGGATCCTGCAGACATATATTTTTTTAAACCTGACTTCAATATAGTGGTATACAACATAACATACGACTCATCATTATCGTATCATTAACCCACCAAAGTGCATTGCCATACAGGTTGCCCTCGACATTTAGTTGACGTGTAACTATTTTATAAGTATACACGCCACTCTTATAGCATTATCTTGAAATGCACGTGATATGTGTATAGTAATATATATTATGAATATACCAAAAAAGTAGATATAGAATATATTATGTAGATCATGATATATACAAGAGGGACTGGTATATGGTGGTAGTATAGTGATAGTGATGATGAGATGAAATTATGGAGATAGAAAAATACATAAAAGAAAATAGCACACCATACACGTTTATTTCACCAACACATCCATGCATACTAATATTCCCCGGTAATTTTATGTCTAAATCTTCGAAGAAGATTCAATTGATGGTTGCGACTCTATAATTTTCTTTGAGTGTATTATGTAGCTTATAGCTTCTCCATTATATTTTGTTCCGCTCTGCACATGACATGATATTATATTATGCACTACGCATTTTAAATATTGAATTTTTTTTAGTGAAGATGTATTCCAATAACCCCAGCATGCAAACCAAGTAACGACATTTTTTTTTTGATATTTTTGTGTATTTTGATACATTTCAACGGTAATAATAATTTTATATAGCTGAAAATAATTACTAGAGTCGACAGGTCCACGCATTAAATTGGTGAAACGAAGTTTTATGAAAGCAAAAGGTGCTGTGAATCGTTCAATTTCCAGCGATTCAAAAAAATAAACACATTGTAAATTTATATCCGATATATCACCAGTTTAATTATAAGTAGCAGTATTTAAATTAATAATATTTTTATGAACTAGACCAATGTACATAAGGAAATTGTATTGTATCGTTAAATGCATGGTATTATATGCATAGGCATATTATAATTTTTGTCCGTTAATGTTTTCCTTCCGTCCTCGTTGTAGAATCTATTTTTTATATATATAAAAAAAATCTCTAAACTTCCTCCACAAAATGTTTTTTATTAAAAAAATCTCTCTGCAATTTTGTAATAACGAATTAAAACTCTAATTTGTAAAATCGTGGTTATTCCTTAAAAATTAAGAATAAGAAAATTTCTTAACAGACCCATCATCACTAATCATCATTCTTTCTAATTTTGAGCAGCTCATGATGTATTATTATATGATAATGAGGATAATATTTTATATACAAAAAAGGTTTGCCAAGAAAGGAGCGTTGAAGATGAGGAAAATAGGAGAATATTATTATTTTTCAAATAATGTTATTATTATTGTAAAACCATTGGAATTCTCCTCTTGGTGGTGGTGGTAGTGCATGCAACGAGTGGTGGTATAGATAGATAGTAAAGTAGTAGTAGTAGTATATGCTTTTTGTATGCCGTGATTTTGAAGATTACCAGAAGGAGTGGGCAGCCAAAAAAATAAAAAGAAGAAGAAACGTTTCAGAAAAAAGACGAACTGCTGCTAGCATTATTCACATGTTTTTATGCATACATTATCAAAAAAGATTAAGAAATTTAGTTTGTAACAATAAGAGTCTTAATAGGTTTTTAAAAGGTTGTTTCATATGATGAGCCAAAATGTCTTGTATGATTGGTGGGGTGCATGCATGCTCACTTGACTTGGCTGAAAGAACAAGATGAATAGATAGATAGATATATTTTTTGTACGAATTTAAAAAAAAAAGTTTTTTTTATGTTCTGTTGTGTTGTTGTTGTTGTTGTTGTTGTTATATGTATGCAGTCGATAAATTTTCAGATGGTTTTTTTTAGCAAACAACAAGGCAGCGTGTGTATGTGTTTGTGTGCAAGCGTATTTTTCAAAGTAATTTTTTAAAGCATTAAAAATGCATCTTTTTTATCATCATCATCATCACAGCGACTACTACTACTACTGCTTTGCCGTTTTACTTATTGTGTTCACGCAGCCAGCAGAAAAAAAAATCTTACATAATTTCTTTTGATTAGATGAATGGAATGACGATGAGATAATGACTATATAAAGATATTATCTTTTGTGGTAATTGGTTTCTCTACCATTATCATAGAAATAACATTGTTCATGATGAGGATGATGATGATGATATTATAATCATTCGATTAGATTGGGTAGTATTATGATTGGGCAGGGAAATAACAGCAAGCTGTGCGTGTCTTAAACTGTGAGTTGAGATGTCGCTTTGGTCAATCTTTGGAAGTTTTACAAGGTCAAAAATTTGTTTAAAAAATGTGATTTACATTTATTATGTTTTAAATATGAAGCATATTTTTAGAGCTAAAGGGGTTGTGAACGAATTATTATTACGTAATATTTCTCAAAATATTCATTGCAAGTGATGATATAGCACATTAACTACTGGTAAATATGATATAAATTTAGATTTGTCATTTGACAAAATGTCAAATGTACATTCAAATCAATAATTCTATTTTTATCTCTTGTACATCAAACAACACAATAATCCGTACGTCCATTCTTAGTTACAGTAGAAATTTCGTATACTTATCATAACGTTTAAGGGCGCCGTTATTTTCCATAAATTGTAATATTACTTATAATAAGCATCAAACTCATCCACTACCTTTACAAAATAAAATTACATCCGCGGAAAAAGAAAACCCAAAGACAACATAGAGAGCTAAAGCTGCTTGATGTATTATATATATTTTTTTGTTCGAAATATCTTTAGATTTTTTGTCTTCTTCTCTCTTTCTCCCCCTTCTCCCAAAGATCTCGTAGAATCTTTCCTGTAGTAGTAGGCATATATAATATTCCTGAAACATCTCCGTCGTCCAAAATGTAGGTATGCTTTATGCATTAGCAGAGGAATGTGTAGTTTTTTTTTGGCGTGTAACGAACAAGACTCCTAGTTCTCTTCTTTTTTTTCTCCTCTTCTTCTTCTTCTTCTTCTCCTTCTTCTTAGTATTCTTCATCTCCTTCCACTCCTTTTCTGTTTCACCTCATAAATAAATCTTACGTCCAACGCAATCCCATTAATCACTGGTCTCATACATAAATTAGTCCCTGCCTGTGTACATATATATGTATGTGCTTGTGCTGCTGCTTTTGCTGCTGCTGCGCTCTCTCTCCTATTTTTCTGTGTGTGTTGTTGTTACATGATGCGCTCACTGACAACATGAGTCTTGAGAATCTTTTCAAGATAATAATACAACACGAACCAACTTACTACTACTACGACTACTATTACTACTAACACCGCACCACTACTACTATTTCTTCTTCTTCTACTTTTTTTCTCCTAATAATACATACCAACAACTTGAGACAATCTTTCTTTTCTACTACTTGACTATAACTTCACTGCATCACTGCTGCGATATACTGCTTTTGTGAGGGAGTGAGCTGCCTAACAGAGTGACTTGAACATGATCTATGTTGGAACGTCTGTCTGCTGCTTGCTCTCAGGGAAAAAAATAAGAAAAGAAAATAAGAGAGAGAGAGAGATAGCGATTCTAGCGAGCGAATATTTCCTACCGAAAAGAAGGCATATGCATATGTATGTGAATACTTGTTTGTGTATAAAATCTCTCAACAATGCGCTGATCAATCTATGTAAGTAGTTACTTACGTAATATGTATTTTGGAAGAAAAAAAATTTCTAGTCGAATGTTATGTAGGTATATTTATATATACCTATGCTTGTTCCTTCCTGGTTTAGTATTCTTGTGTAATACATCACAACGAAATAAATTACGAGCGACAAAAATAACACAAAAAAATGTTTCGTATTTTGGTTAGCCCGAGATCTTCAAGAAGAAAAAAATTTACCATGTTTTTCTTTTGAAATTTTAAGATAGCATTTTTTGTACTTGGTGAATTTTCTCATCGGCTAAAATTTCAACAACAAAAAATATCATCCTAACAGAAAAACAAACCGATATTTATTTTCTGTTTCAAAAATATAGCTCTGTAACTTATTGCATTGATTATAGTCGTTTCATGTCTTTGGGAATGTAATCCATCTTGATTCATAATAATAATATTACAGTATTCCTGGCACACGGCTTTGAAGAAAAATA
>JAHZNC010005581.1:0-12272 GCA_027744095.1 Zhuqinia jingwanae | reverse complement strand
CACAACGACGCACTCAATGCTGAATATTGTGAAATTGTAATTAGGTTTTTACAATTGTTTGGTGCACAGGTCACCTGTGACAGGTGTCGGTGTTTGATTGGAGTAATTGGCAGTATTCACCACGTTCCAACGACTTAAAAAAATACTGAGTCAAACTCCACATGTGAGGGAGCTGTGGGTTAACGGTTCCACTCCTGGGAATGAAGACAAGGTGGGCGATGACCCATGGCCGGCGCTTCCTTACCTGGATTCACTCCGTTGTTCCTATGAAGTTTTGGACAAATGGGACGTGGAACCCTTACAGATTGCTTATGGTGTCGATTTAAAAACATTGGATTTATCCCTTCGTTATTCCTGCTGATAAAATGGAGCAACCCCAAGCATTCCTGCTGCCATTTTCCAGCATCGAGGATTTCATCGTTGAAACTCCGTTTGAATACATCCGCATACTTGGAGAATGCACAGAATGGAAAGTCAAGAGGCTTTCTCTTACCTCTCGTTTTAAGTATGACAACGTTTTCTTTGAAAATGTCTTTTGTAAGAGCAAGGATTTTGACGATTATGTCTACGAGTGCGAGCTCTTCTTTTGGAGCTTCATTAATCAGACAAGTTCATTAATCGGTTGTTGGAAGTGGTATGCAAAATGTTTCCCAACGTGGAGCACATTCAATTCAACAACTGGGACACAACCAGAGATGTTAACGACGCGGACAGTTTATTTAAGGAGGAAAATCAGGAACATGCAAGCGCCTTTCCGGAATGGGCGAAAGAGCTGTTTCTCAAGGAGAAAGTTCAGATCACATTTGAACAAGTCACCGGGAAACATTTCAAACATTTTTGGAGCGGTCTTACTTCTTTACAGACGATAACCGTTTTGGATGACGAAAGGGAATGAGTCTTTGAGCGTTGTGCAAATTAGGTGGCGTCACCGTTAAATGCATTTAATGGACCATTAATAATGGTCAATCTTAAGCATTTTCATTAATTTGTAAAGTATATACTTACTCAATTTATTTATCGGCACACATATATTTCACTTTGTGAAACTAAAACTTCATATGTAATGATCTAATTTTTAAAAAAATTAATTTGATTAAAAAATGTTCTCATTAAAATATACGATACATTTATTGCATAAACCAATACGTTAAATAAAATTCCCTTCACATGTACAATAATAATAATAAATCCAAAATGAAAGAAATATATATAACTATTTTTTAGGCCCGTACTCTCACATTTTGTAAAACCTTCACACATTTTATCCAGCATTTTTCCCAATTATAATTGTACCTTTAACCATATTACCCCGATTTCTTCCAACCTTTTACTAAGTTAAACATAATATCATGTTACCCCCAAATTTTTCAAGACCACCACTACTCACCCAAGTTGGGTGACCCAACTTGATTTTAACCCTTGAAGGAAAAAAATTACATATACGTATATGCTGCTGGATTTGGTGTATTTAGTATTAACACTACTACAAGATAGGAATGATTAAATTTAAACTTGGCCAAAAAAATCCGCACGTTTTATTTCTCTTCCATTTCTGTCTATAAATTAATGATGCTATAAAATCAATGGAAAAGAAGCCGGGAATACGGATTAAAGATTTGGCAGCAACAATTAACAATAAGGCTGAATGTTGGTTCGCTAAATGTGGAGCAGATTCAAACCAATTATGACTACAAGGAAAGGGGACCACAACAACACTGGGGAAGGGAGGCAGGGAAAAGGTTCACCCTCAATTCTAAACAGGCCAGGCCAGGGTGTCATATCCAGAAGCATAAAGTACATTCTGTGTACTTTCAACACATTCCTTCTTATTCTTTGACTTTTATTGTCTCCCAACTCCCAAAAATGTGAAGTTAAACAATAGCTCAAACCAGAAACTCATGATGATATATATAAATAGATGAAAATGATTTATTTTACAGGTGTTTAATTAATTGTTATGTAAAATATGAACATATAGCAAAAAAAATTGTTGGGTGGCTCTCACATGGTTTGTGTTTTGGTGTTGCTGGTGCTGGCGTGGTGGATGGTTTTGCAAGGGAAAATGCTGTAGCCTTTCATATTTGTAGAGTGGGGCATTCTGCGCCACCTCATAAAATTCTGCGCCCTTTTTCCTCAACATTTTAAAGCAAAACAATTAAATTGATTGTACTTAATTGAATGTAATTTTTGAGCTAGACATGTGATTTAATATATATACTCTAATATGACGTAAAAAGTAAAATACCAAAATAGAAATTGAAAGTGCCTTCAACAATACATTTCTATTTAACTGCTTTTTGTGGGCTGGAGACTGTATTTTGTCAAAAAAATCTTTTAACTTGCCGGAAACGCAACAAAATCGTGTTTTGATCCAATGCAGTTTGTACTTGTGTAATGCAAGGTGACAAAGTTTTGCCATTGGGGTACGATAATTGCATACCTGCCTAGGTATGCACATGAGAAGCATACAAACAATTTAAAAACCATGATTAAATTGGGTATTGATTGCACATTGCCCCAAAACAAAAATACATTTTGTAATATCGTATTGTTCATATTGATACGCACACAGAATCGCAGAACACCTAGCAAGCTAATCCTTGAACTTGTATTTTTCCAACAACAATGATTTAGCATATACTCATTTCGTATGATAAATAGCACATAAAGTAGCATTAGAAAATTCAGGTAGTAGTATAGTACCTGTCTGAAAAGTCCAGAGCATACTATTATTATTTTTTTTCCTTTTTTTCACTCGAAACGTTTTTATCATCCATGTGGAAAGGGAAAATAATAACAACATGCTGTTGTACTCAGACTCTATATTTCCAAGAACTGTAAAAATGAATCTCTATTCCTCATGATCAAGGCCAAAGTTGAATGGACATTGACAGTGAAAACGGGAAAAAATCCAGGTGGGTACACTCATACTCATTACATGTATTTTTATTAAGGTGGTATGGTGTACGTGTGTTTATCACTTGCTTTGTTTCTTGAATAATGAAAATGAAAATGATGATGAAACAGAAAAAGGTATTTATCTACTCATATGGATTTTTACTCCAGTCAAGACAAACTGTTATTGTTCTGTACTTATATGAACTTTACTTGCACTTTCAGTAGTAGAATCTTGTTGAATGAATGAACGACTCTGGATACTAGAATCACCTGAGGGTTCAAGGACAGTCAATGTCAATGCTTTTGGCATACCTACGTAATAAACAGGAATTCCCTTTTCCTTTCAAGCAAACAACATGCAATACACATACATACCTGCAGCAAGATATAATTATTATTTGTAAGATGAATCCATTCGCGACCTTGAGAATAATATGATGATCAGAAAAAGGTTCAGTCCATTTTTACCCAAAAAGGGTATACCTATGCACATATTTTTCTCATCTGTCGTTGCTATTCTTCTTGTTTGTTTACGACAAAGAAAAACAGTTGTTTGTACTGTAAAAGGGTCGTCGCCCTAAAAAAAATCTTTTTTTTTGTACTTAAGCTTGCGGGCATCATTCGGGAAAAATTGATCATTCATGTTCCAGTGGTAGTGAGGTGAGCAAGCAGGGAATTTATTTCAACAATTTATTTTTACTGAAAATAATTGACAAGTTTCAGAAATTAATATTTTTTATACGGTGGTAAGGTGGTTTTTTTTTACAAAAAAAAGGTTTTCAAAAAGTTTTAAATAAAAACTTAATTTGTGTGTAAAAGTAAGTGTACAATAATTTTATAGTTTTGTTGCTCAAAAAAATTAAAATGAGCAAACTACACGCATACCTTGGCCAAGCCACCGATAAGGCGGCAAACCCAGTGGCAAAAGTGCTGGGTGATAAGGACGAGAAGATTGAGGAGCTTACCAAGGAGTTCCGACAAATGGTTTCAGGTTATTAAATTAAACAAAGTGATTCGTTTGTGTTCATTTAGTAGTTTTGGAAACATGTTGGGGAAATTTAAAAGAAAATATTTTTAAAATTGCATTTATTTTTTTTGTTTCCAGAAAGCACCGACGAGATTCTAAAGAGTTGGAATTTTGAGGATGATTTTCTGGTCCGTTTCATTCGTGGAAGAAAATACAACTTGGACTCGGCTTTGGAAAAAGTAATTACAAATTTGTAGTAAAACCCATATATCCCCCGTCCCCATATTTTTAATTTATTTACGAGTCTTTACAAGTTATTATGTTAATCATTATCATGATCATCTATTTGTGATATATATTTTTTGTATCAATTTTTAGCTTACCAACAACGTTCACTCAAAAAGAAAACATTATCCCGAAGTTTTTGAAACCTTGTATCCAAGTGCACTTCAAACCGTTATTGCCGACAAATCCATGCGCGTCTTAAAGCACAGAGATGCACTCGGCCGCCAAATTTGTATTTTTAGACCAGGTTATATTACAGTAAATTTACAATTGTCCTCTCAAATGACAACTTGGTTTACATTTTTATTATTATTATTATTTACAAAATAAAGCTTTTACTTTATTTTAGTTTCAAGTTAAATTGGGATTGTGAGATTCATTTCAATTAAATGTTATAATCTTTGCTCTTTTAGACCATTTCAGTGCAAAGGAGACTTCGATTGATGATCTGCTACGCTACCAGATCATGGTCGTTTGGGAAATGATGAGCTTCAAGGAGACGCAGTTGAATGGGATAATTGTGATTGTGGACGGAGCCGGGTTTTCCCCAAAACAGCTCAAATTTGTGACGCCGCATAATATACAAAAATACGTCAACCTTTGTGTGGTATGGTTTTTTCTTACGTTCCCCCAGACTATTTATCCTATTATTACTTTATCATCTTTTTTAAACAAATTGTAATTAATAATAATTTATTATTAATATTATTATTTCTTGAATGACTTTGAAGAAATGCTGTCCAACCCGATTCAAAGGCTGCCACATCCTGTACCTGCCTCATGTAATGCAACTAGGCATGCAAATAGCAAGACCATTCCTTCCGGAGAAAGTCCGCAGCAGAGTAAGCTGCTTATATTTTTTATTGCTTCCATGTCAAAATGTTTATTTTTACTATTTTGGAATGTTAAACCACTTTGTTTACTTTGTTTTAGCTCTTTTTTCATGGAAACAACATGTCAGTATTTCACAAAATGATCCCACCAAGCATCCTACCCCAATGGATTGGAGGAGAGTTGCCCGGAGAACAGGCTATTGATACTGATCTTGAAAACGCCATGCTCAACAAGGATCACTACTACAAAGCATTGATACAGTAAAAAAATAAGTTTCTTTCTGTTATGTTAAGTATGTTTGTACATAATTATTTCTGTATATAAAAAGCAAATGGCGTTAAAAATAGAATTTTAGAAATTGTTTGTCAAAAACGGAAAAAATCGTGTAGCAAAAGCCAAGAGAAATTAATAAAATTTTTTTTTGTTTTAAAATTTTAAAAGTTTTACATATTGGATTTCATTTATTTGTTGTCGAAAAAATAAATAAACGCTTACTTGCTCACAGGTGGGAGCTCATGGAACATATTAACTAGTCAATGAGGCAAACATCTCCAAACCCAGAATCAAGGTTTAAAAAAATCTAGACAGAAATATGGTTTGTTTATGTGATATTACACTTTACACAATACAAGTACACACGTTCAATGTTCTTGTACTCTCCCAGTCATTGATCGACTCCATTAGCATGTTATAAAAAAGAAACAAAACAGACACAATTTTTAAAGATTTTTATGTAAGTGTGTGAATTTTTTTCACAATTGAAGGGGACAAAATGACAAAAACACACAATGCAGCCAAGTCGTCACTTGACACTCAGGTTGATAAACTCAAGATGGTCCTTTCCGGGGTGGATCCACAAAACGACGTGAAAATATTTTTTTACCCAATGTCCAAGAATATTTTTTACACACTTTTCGTAATAAAATAAATAGCTATAATTCATTTAATTATTTATTAAAAAACAAATACATGTTTGCTTTTAAGCCCTTTACTATATTTATTGATGTTGATGAATATATTCATATATTATTTCTTCAAGTAACTTAAATAACTATAACCTACAAATACCTACTTTTAATTAATGTGAATGCATAACTTTTAAAAAGTGTCACCAGAATCGAAACTGTGAACGCGTTGTAACCAGACCACTACTCATACCGCCAGACCATATGCACCCACAAATATCGCACTAAGATTTCCAACATAATTCTGTAATCAGGCTGGACAATTTATTATTAAATAAAAAATGAAAAACCAGAGTTATATTATTTTTGTGATTCAACCTTGGCCCGAATTTCATACCAACAGGTGCAGTTGTCGCGGCACTTTTTTAATTGATTAAAAAAATTACACAACGGTCTCTAGTTGACTAGACTCTCTCACATCGGGGAGATGTGATCTATAACTGTAACGACTACTAGAGTGCCTTCTTCTGGAGGACACACATCTTTTGGCATGCCTTCTTGCAGCAAAACGAAGATATTGACGATGAATTGCCTCTCGCACATCCTTGTTTGCAAAGCAGTAGAGAATGGCAACAGAAATGCCCTGTTACTCGAGAGTGAGAGAGAAAAAATTATCAGTTACAAATTTCTATATGGGGGAAAAATCCATGTAATATTTTTAATCATGTTTTGATTACACATACGTACCTGAGTAGATCCGAAGAAGGTGTTGAGCACCACATAGTATTTATTGTACTCTCCTCCGGGATTGTAAAGAAAAATCAAATTATTAACTCCGAGCAACGGGAAAAGGATAATTGTTGCTTTCACTGCTCGTCTGGACAATTAAATATTCAACAACAAAAATTTAACGTAGGATGATCTAAAGCTACAGACAAAAGTGGGGCAAATTGAACAAATTAAATAAAACAAAGACCATGAATAAATATTACCGGAACTGTGCTATATCCGAGAAAGAATTTGTTCTTTGCACACTTGTTAGTAGGATTCGCATGATGTTTATGAGGAAAAATAAGTTTATCTGTGTGAAAGAAATTTAAAATAAATGTAAAAGCGCTGGCGTCCCGTAATCCATCCAACAAAAGTTTAAAAAATTGATCAAGTTTATTTGTTGGATTATTCTAGAACTAAAAAGTAGGTTAGCAAAACTGTGCCCAACAAACTTTTCAGACGAGCAAAAGAACCAAAAAATGTTTTTGAAATTACAGAGAAAGTTGTAAGAATTGCTTACAAGCAGACAAAAGATCATTGGGCCGACTAAGATCCAAATGGTATCTTGTTCACTATAATCCCTCCAGCATTTCACAGGATAGGTTGCCTCCATCACACAACTGTACGCACTAATTAGCACCAACGGTAAAACTTTTAATAAAACATGTACAAACACAAAAAAAGTTTAACCTTTTTTATACAAAATCAAAAGATTTTTTTAAAGTTTGACTTTGAGAAAAACGTGTTGAAAAAATACTCCATCCAAATGCGTAATACGCAGTAAACGGAGTTTCCCGATCAAACACTATTGATTGTCAGTTTCCCATGAAGGTAGACGCCTTGAAGGAACATCCAGTTGATTGAGGACACGGTTGCGTACAAGTTGACGCACAAAACTATTTTACAAGCATATTCCTAGAAAAATGCATAGTAAAAATAATGTACACTTTTTTTTTGAAAGTCACGTCAAACACAAAGCTCCTTCTGTATAAAAAATTGATAAATCGACTTACCCCACTCGCATAAGGATTACTTGTACCGGTTATAACTGGTTCGGTGACAATAAAGAGCAACATGCTTCGTATTAAAAGTGCAATAAAGAAATGCACATGAACGGTAACCCTATCGCACCACAAGCATCTGAAAAATGATTTAGTAAAAGGATAACAAGGCAAGATGTTATATTGTCGTTAATTGTGAACGCATTGTTAAATTATTAACGGAATCTTACTTGAAGTGGTAAAAAATGGAGAGAGCTGTTGCCAAACAAAACACGGAAAGGATTGAGCCAATAAATAAAATGTATTGTACCACCACCACCAGATCTCTGTCCACTTGCTGCACATTGTATGATACAAAAAAAAAGAGAAAGTGGGTAGCTCATTAAAAAATATATTTTTTTGGACTACCACGCTACAGTAATTTGTCAAATACATTACTACTTGGATGAGTAAAATAATAATAATTAGTATCTTACAGTCTTTCCGACGTATTCATCATGAGAATCTGCACACTGGGTGTAGTTGGTCCAATTGCCCCATAACCAACTACTGTTATCCAAGCATACTCGTATTGCGATGCCTATACATCAAAACGCGGGAAATTATTATTATTTTTAAACTGGGTTAAAAAATATGTGTGGGAATCTCACTTTTCAAAAACAAATTAACAAAAGTAAATATCCATTTAAGAGCCAAGCTCCTGTATTCATGCATTGGAAATATTTATGTACCAAAATTTAAAGTCAACTTATCTGTAATGTGATTGGCATAAGTGGGTTGTGCTCCCAACAAAACTTGTGAGCACTTCCTTATTACCACCTCCCCATTCTTTGCTGGCGGCCAGCAGTAAAAGTTGTCCCATGTTCCGTTACAATAACTACCTGAAAAAACGATCATCATCATCCATCACAATGAAGTAATGGCATTTGGTGGACAACAAGTTTTACGAAAAATTAATGTGTTCGGAAATTTATTTACTCAAAATTCAAATGCAATGAAATGTTTATAATAAATTGCTGTGGTGACATGACAATGAGTAATGTGACTTTTTGTGTTGTAAGTGACTGTTTTATTATTATCAAAATGAACAGTCAATTTATTCCCAAAATTGGCATCGTAATACCTGTGTTGACACAATGACATAAAACAACAAATAATAATAATAAATAAATAATATGATGATAAATGATGTATTTACATTACATGTAACCAATCAACAAAACATTGTACCAGAAATTTACGAAACAATTATGATTAACGGATTTTATTCCTTGCCCCTCAGCCCCCTTTGCACGTTTATATAATGTACCGTTGAATTCGACACGTTTTAGGTTGGCAAACAGTGTCCAAAAATTACTCCACAACAATTTTCCCTCAAAGTCAGCAAAGTCCCTCAAATCTCTATGATGACTTGGTAGTATTTAACATAAATAGTTTGTTTTTTTAGGAAAAAAAATATTAAAATTGTCTGTTTACTGTTTTGACACTTATTTTCCTGACTCAACTCAAGTACAAACAGTACAGATGAAAAAAATGAACTTTTACATTCAATTGTTGAATAGGTACATGTAAACATTATTGGTTTGTATTATGTATGCAGTGCAGCAACAGGTTTCCTGTTTTTCAAACGACGACAGCTAAAAATGAAATAAAGGAACGTTCATACAGGATATAGTCATATTAATATTCATTTTTTATTTGTCCCACCTTTAATTTTTCTTTGTTAATCTCATGACATACATTATAAAGTTGGGACAAAAACTAATATACGTAGGTATGTGCGTAGGTAGGAAATCATTAGGTGTGTACAGATACTCAAATATTTACTCGGTTAATTATGATGAAGTAAATGTTGCAGTTACGATCTAGCGAGTTCATCATAACAATCCTTTTGTTTGCATCTTCCATGAAACGTATGAACTAGGTAGCGTTTTTCCTGAAAAAAAAATCTAGTGAAGCAAACAGCAAACGTTATGGTCTGTAAAATAATACTAATACTATACTACTTCAAAAAATACTCATTCATTACAACTGACTTTTGGACAAGGACATTGTTATTATGATCTATTTTTGTTTAGGATAGTATTATAGTAGTTATTTGCAATGCTTACGCACTATGGAATCATGGGCAGATGTGACACCACACTGTGCTCGCTAGACTTGTAACGCATCACTCATTACGCTTAACCAATAATATGTTGTATTAAAATGTGTTTTCTACTCATGGCCATTCATTCGTTTGAAATTATTATTTATTACCATTTTAGGGTACACGTGTGTGAAAAAAATGCAAAAGTTATTTCATTCGGAATTCCGCAACTAAAATTCATCCAAAAGGAATAAAGAGTAGAAAATGCTCCTTACTTTCCACTCATGTATTAAAACAGCAACACTGCTGCACAACTACTACAATCTGTAATGGTAACTTTTTAAAAGAATTTAAAAAAAAATATAATGGTTATTAAAAGCATTGTCTTTAAATGTGGGCTTTACAAATTGAAAAGTAAAATGCATTCTTCCTTTCATCGTATTATCATTAGCCAAGCAATAGCGTCAACCAGCTTTGCGTGATGCATTGTACCTTCCACCCACAAAGAAAAGTATATTAAAGATATATAGAAACTTTTGACAATGAAACAATGACAAAGAAATGCTTTTCTTTCTTTCTTCTTCAGTTTAATAACGAAAAGATCATATACCAACACCAACCGCTATATAAAGTGATGATAAATTTAAAACAAAAGCTAATACGGTTGGGTGATGTGTAAGTTTCTAGGGAAATATGTTCCTAGTTTCATTTTCAGTCCATAATCCCTCGAGTGCTTTTGAGGATTATAGCATGTTTCATGAACACACACAGTTGCTCTTTATTGTTGAGTTGCTTACTTTTCTCCCAATTTTATCCAGATCTTCATAACAACATTTCCTTCCTTGCTCCTCCCTTTACAAGATACGCTTTCATCTTGCTAAGCAAAATGGATTTTAAAAATTCTATTGCGTTTTTGTTTCATTCCCGCGCTGTGTTTGTGTTTTTAAAAGTAGCCATGTTAATCGTAAATTATTAAGCATGAAGCAAATTATTATTATTATTTCATAAACTTTAACTTTTCCTGTAGCGTTTTGTCCCCATATATCTTTTTGATTGCTTCCGCTATTCCACGCTACAAATAGCTCTAAAGTATATCAAAAATACTTTCACCAAAATTTAACTCTGTAAAGTAATTGTGTATGTAAAATTATCATACAACTCACACAACACATCTATTGTTGTTGTTTTTTAATTGACATACGATCTTAACTATTTTGTGCTCGTTCGCTGAAAGTCGTATTGCACTTTTATTACTGGAACTCAAAAGAAATGCAAACCAACAAGAAAAAACATTGACATTGTGACAGGAAATCACATATTTATAAATCATGTATGCAAAAATAAAAATAAGAGGAAAAAAGTAGCTTACTTCAAACATTGTTGTTATTATATAATAAAATCAATAAAAATTAAGCTGCATATACATACCTGTGGCAAGATTTTGCTCTTCAATCAGCCAATTCTTTAGATAGCATCGAATCCCTGACGGAGAGTCTCCCACGCTCTCAAGTGTTTCCTTTTGCCAGTCACTTAGTAGTCCTGACAAGAGATCACTATCGTAACTGCTGTTGAGTACTTGTCGTTCAACTGGATACGTTCCTTGGTGGCAGTTGTACCATGATCATGTGTACTTGTGGAGTTGTTTTCCAACAAAGTATTATTCATGATGACGTTACTTTTTTTGTGGGCAAAATGCTAATCGCTGTCAATTTGATGATGTCACCATCTTCATCTTGCCCTTGTCAAGTATTTTTATGGTAAAAAGCAGTAACGTGAATTAAAAAAAAATTCTATGCGCAATTTTTCAGGTGTAAATTTCTCAGCTATACAAAATTTACATGTTAAATTACTCCACGTGAAATATCTGGGAAATTTATATCAAACAGTACAAAAATAGGATTGGGAATTGGGATCCTGTTTTTTTCTTTCAAGCTGCTACAACTTTCCTTTTTCCAGCCATGAAATGAAACTGGAATAAAAAAGATTACTTTTTTTCCTCTCGTACTTTATTTTTATATCATATTATGTATAGCCCTATGGGAAAATATATTGGTAACTCAACCGTGTTTAAATATTCAGCAGTGCATAAAAACAAGCTAAAATAATCTTGTTTTTTACACAAAAAGAAAGAACAATAAAGAGCTTTCTACAGGGTCCCACTTTTTTGTCAATGATTGATTTTTTTACTTTTGATTCCTGGCTCAAGTCTGGAAAAAATCTCTTGTGAATACGAAAAGTGGAGAAGGAAAAAACAATGATTGTTGTAAATAAACTGTTACGTACGTATTGAATTAAAATGTAATAAAGGTAGAACTTTTATTGAAGGACAATAAGAAGCTTCATAGATTATTTTCGGGGAAATATATCGTAATATCCAACTAATACACTGATTGTTTGCGTTTGTCTTTTTATAAATAGGAAAAATAATACATGCATGAAGCCTCAGCTTTTATTTGCTGCAGTTTTCTCTTTCGTTTATTGTTTCTGTTGAAACAAAAAATTCTTGAGAGGAAAAGTCACAT
>JAHZNC010005580.1:0-40603 GCA_027744095.1 Zhuqinia jingwanae | reverse complement strand
GCAATTTATTATTCATTCGCATATAGTGACAATGTGCACTAGTGTTGGAAGATGATCATATACTAATGATAATAATAATAATAATGGTTGCTGGATGATGATGATGATGATGATGATGATATAGCAGCAGCAACAACAACGGTGCCATCCATTGTACCATACAATTTTGCACGCACTTCTCTCAAGCGTATGTGCACACTCATGGAACAATTAGCTTTGCTCTATGCCTTTCTCTATAAAATTATGTAGGAATATGAATATATTTATGTATAATTGAATGTTAGCTCTCTTCCTCTCTTCGTCGACTGCTTCCTCTGCCATTATTATTACACATATATATTATTTTATTATGAAGCAAGCAAAAGCAACGCGTATGCAATTTCTCTCGCTCTCTGCTTTCCACTCATGTGTGTCCATAAATACAAACGGTGGTGGTGGCGTAGTAGGAGTAGTTGTAGTAGCAGTGTATATACTTAGTTGGTGAAATCAACCAAAAAGTTACAGGATTTTCCGTATTATGTGCTCAGTGAGAATCAACGTCTGCAGTTGAAACTTTCCGTGGACAAAACACACACACACACGTGGTGATGTGGGATTCACAAGAAAAGAATATTATTATGAATGAGTGAATGACTGAATGAATAAATATATTTTGTGAAGAGACATCAAGCGTCCAACGTTTATTTATGTAAGTGAGCACAAGCATTTTTTTTATAGGAGACGAGAGTGAAACATGCTCTTGTTGTCGTTGCTCTCTGTTGTTACCTCTTTTGTTGTATGTACATAATAATAATAACAATAATAGGAATACTTGGTGGAGCTCTCTCCATGCACTATGCTGATTGTGAGAGTTGATTATGAAAGCCGGTGCGCGAGGGAAAGGGGAAAAAAGGGGGAGCACACTCCTGTTGTCGGCGACAGTAGTGGTAATAGTAACACAAGTGGCCGGGTGACAAAATTAATGAATTGGAAAAATGGAATTTGCAAAGCTTGAATGAATACGTAGAGATGAGATGAGATAGAAGAGAGAGAGAGAGAGAGACAGAATTTGGATATAAAAAAAGGGATGGGATAAAAATATTATAATAATAAGATGCGTTGTTCTTGTTGCTACTCGTTTTTATCTGCATGCGTACATGACATAGTATCCAGGAACACACAATAATAATGGACGGTTGATCCATATAATGTTGGGGAGTTATTGGACGCAAAGTGGAAAAAAATACAAAAAAAATGCTCACAAAGTTATGTACTACTTTGTAAACCATATTTATTTATATGTTTGTACATTTTTTTTGTCTCCCTCACGCTCTCAAGCTCATATACATTTTATCTCAGCATGGAAACATGTTACTTATTCTATTTTTTTCCCCTAAAAAAATTTGCTCAAAGTATGTATATAAAAAGGGATTGGAAATATTGGAAACGGAAGTAGAGAGTGAGTTGTTGTTCTGTTGTTGTTGTTGTTGTCTCCTAAAAACGTTCCCTGCGTGCGTTGTCGGCGTCGGCAGGAGTAAAGTATACACACAAAAAAGATCTGGTGAGTCTACACCATCATTTTTTATATTTGTAAATAAATACAGAGCGCACACGCAAAGTACACACAGACACACACACATACATCGACAAAGTGCATCTTACACGGTTGTATACAATTCTTTTTACTACCCGCCATTGTTGTACTTGTTCTTGTTTTTTTTCCTGTGCAGGGAAAGTAGAGAATAGAGAAAGAACTTAATGCAGATCGGAAGCACACATATATATTTTTTTTATTCCACTAAAAAAAAGATATTGTTTGTTGAATGAATGCCTTGAATGCACTCATATGTTTTTTGGTTGCTGATAAGGCCTATTTTGTGTATTATGGGATGATACTCTTTTTGTGTTCATGTGAGAATGTTTCTTGAATGGCTATTCTTTTCTGGATGGAATAGCATCATGGCATCATCGTAATGTAATGCGCTCTCTTATCAGTAACCATGAAACCAAAAAGGAATAATAATAAAAAATGTGTATTACATTGCACACGTCACGTGCTGCTATGCACAGGGATATTATGGAATGAAGATGGAAAGTGAGGGAGAGAGTAAAGCATGAAAAATTGTACATTTCCTTTTTATCGCTACTTCATCCTTATTCATATCAGCCGTTTTTGCAAAATATAAAGATTTTTTTTATTTTGAAGAAGAAGAGACATTTTGTGGAGATGGCAAAAGAGAGAGAAAGAAAGAGTGAGTGGAATGGAGAGAAAGGAGGAAGATAAAGTCAATATAAGAGATTTTACAATGCATGAAAAAAGATGATCGTTCTCATCATCATCATGATCATGATCATGACGATCGGTATATCATATCATATCAAGGGACTCGCGTTACCTCCTTTTTGGTGTATTGAAAGCATTTTATCAATCATGCCACATACACTACAAGAATTATAATATCTACTTTATATCCATTACCTATACGACTACTACTACACCCTGTCTCTCTAGTTGCTTTCCTTTTCTCAATATTATTATTTTTTACCCTTTTGCACAACAACTATATAGTGGGAGGACGAGTATGTAAAAAAAGAAAGCATCAGAAGAAAAAAGAATGGAGGGCAAAAGTTGAGCATGAAGTATTATGCTTCTGTACATAAAGAAGAAAAAAGAATAATGCTTATGATTCTAAAGCTTTTAAGTGTTTTCATATCATCATTTTTCTTTTCTTTTTTGGTGGCTACTTTATGCATGCAACTTCAAATGTTCTTCCCCATCTAGCCCTCTTATATTTATACACACACACAATCATGGATACCTACAAGCGACACTACTACCGCCTATGTGTATTCTTTAATGCTTTCAGTAATCCAGTTTCTTTTTATCTCTCTTTTTCTCCGCTTCTCCTTCTTCTTTCTTTCTTTCTTTCTTCCTTTCATTCTTTTTTGAAAATTCAACTGGCTCTCTACTCCCACCCTCTCTCTTTACAGTAATAATAATAATAATAATGGGTGAAATATACGCGCATTTAATGATAATATGAAATCGTTCTAGTTAGCCGAGTTAGATGTGTTCTTGAAATTTTATGTGAAATATGTGAGACCACATTCTATACCTACTCACATGTATCTGTAATAATAACATATACTTATATATTTTTTAAACTGGTAAGCGAAGAAACAACATTGGTTGTGATGGTGGAGGAGATGGATATAGAAAATGTGGAATGCAAAAAAAAATATAGATATATAAAAAAATATCCAGTAAAAGTTTAGCTTTTCTCATAAAAGATTCGCCATTCAGATTATCTTCCGGGATGATCTGTGACCCGATTTCCTCGTTATTCAATGATTTCCCTGCCTNATATAAAAAAATATCCAGTAAAAGTTTAGCTTTTCTCATAAAAGATTCGCCATTCAGATTATCTTCCGGGATGATCTGTGACCCGATTTCCTCGTTATTCAATGATTTCCCTGCCTTTCCGCCTCGGTCCTTTTTTTACCGTTCATCTCATTTCTTCACTGCTACTTGCCATTGATGCTGCTACTACTACTACTTCTTCTATTGGCTTTGATGATCACACACACACACATACATAGTCTCGCTCTGCCCTACTGGAACATTTATAGCCTCGCAGGCCCTTTGACTTCACTTTGGCGTAACGAACTGCTGCGTGCATATATATACATACTTATGTAGAAACAGAAGCACACTCACACACGTATATATATATATTTCCGTTGGGTATCAAAAGAAGATGAAAGGCAATAGAAAATCGCGCATTTATTCTGACTGACTGTACGAGTGTGTGTGTGTGTGTGAACCGCCTGAATCCATACAGAAAACGCGAGAGCTTGAGTTGAGTGAGTGTCCCTGTATCTAATGAAACGTCAAATATTTCAGCTTGCTTTTATTCTCAAATCCGATGAGTGCAAGTTAAAATATATAGGCCAATAGAAGAAGAACACACACACAAGCAGAGAATATTCCTTCCTAAATAAATGCGTATAAAATCCTAAAGATGGGAAAATAAACTGCAAATGCGATGAATACTTAGTGTGTTGTATGTAGTACCATCATCATCATCATCACTATCCTCAGTAATGTAGGTTAGCTATATGTATTATATGGACATATGTATATTTATATCCCCATTATATATATTTCATTTTTTTATTTCAATTTTATACCACGCTTTTGATTAGTCAAGCTCAGCAGGAAACAAGAATCATTACTTTTTGCCATTACCAAAAATAATGACAGGGAGAGAGAGAGCTAGTTTTTATTATTGATTTAACCATTTTCAAATTTTTTTTGTTTGACCAATGCTCAAAAGCATGCAACTCAAAAGTAACTCATTTGAGAAAAAAAATATGTATATATTTCAGTAATTTTTTCTTTCCCTTTTTTCCCCACCGCTGAATAGTGATTAAAGCAAGTGTTCATCTATAAAAATGGACAAATCGACGAGTCTAATAGCTATTTAGTGAGGCGTTTATCTTCCTTTCCGCTTTTTTGGAAAACGTGCTCTCATATAAAAAAATAAATGTTTACATGTACATATTTTTTTGCATATCCCAAATTACATGTATGTGTCGTCGTGTGATCAAAGTCACCTTGATTATCCTAAATCTCTTTTTTATATAACACCTTTCTATAAATTGCATCGAGAAAGGAGGATGAGGATTTGAATTTGTTTTATAGTATATGGATGGATCCATCTCAATTTATAATATGAGCACGCACACAAAGAGCCGTGTACAAAAAAGAAAGAAAAAAAAATCTCGACACTAGACAAAATATACACCACTACTCACCTAAATCACACAAAAAGTAGGTAGGTATACTATGTAGACATGAAATCCCACATGAAACTATGACTTTTGGAAGATGAAGTAAAAAAAAGAAAAGTGAAAACACTGAACACACACATACAACTTTTTTATATATATTATATATTGCCACCGCACCACCACCACCGACCTTAATTTTTTTTTCTCTCTCTCAAGTGAAATATTTTGACAGGACTTGAAGCATCTTTTTCTTTACCAATGTGCTATCTTCTTCTCACATTATTATTATGTATACTTTATGCCAGATTCTTAATGCTTGGCTGGCATAAAAATATATTGACATCATCGCGTACTTATAAGATGTGTTATGAAAAGTTTTTTGAAAATACTTTTAGTAGTCAGAAGTGTATATATAGCACGTGTAAGAGAGAGAGAGAGAGAGAGAGAGAGAGAGAGAGATACGAGGAAGCACATCATAGATGTTTTTTTACCCCACAGAGTAAAAGTGCCTAAAAAATATTGTTGTAAGTAGTTGCATATTAGATCGGTTCATTGGTTTGGAAATCACAAGGAATCTATAAGAGACAAAATAACAAAATGTGTTGAATGTTTACACGTCTTGAGAGATATTACTTCTTTTTTTTTGGGGGGGGGGGTTTCTTCTTCTTTTTTTTTACTTTTATCTTTCTTGCTTTTGTGTGTTTCGGGGAAGATGGGTGAAAGTAAGGCAATAAAATGTATTATTATATGGGAAAAGAGTGTTTTTCATCCTCGTAATATCAGTGTGTGTGTGTGTGTTGATAAAAATGTCATAATGTTGTAGATACATGCATGCACACACATATAAACGTAGTAATTGCCGGTTGTATAGACAATAAAAAGTGTTTTCAATAAACGTAGTGTATCCTTTTATGTGATGTTATAATATTAATATATGTAGGAATTTTTTTTTCTCGTAAGTATAATAATAATAATAATAATAATAATAATAACGAATGACGAAAATGCTTTGCGCTTTGATGTCATGGCGTAGTTTTTTTTCTTCACTAGTTCTCAGAATTTGTGTTGTCATTGCAGTCAAGTTTTTCCCCTCTTGTGACACAAAAAAGGAAAAATAGAATATTGAGGTTACAGGTAATATTTAGGCAAATTTATATATACAAAAAAAAGTAAAATGGCCTCAAGGGAAAAAATCGTGAATGGTACAGAGTTGGTTTTGTGATGATTTGAGGAGAGAGAGAGAAAGAGAGAGAGAGACAAAAAGCAAATGCGAAATTGAGTGCGAGGAAATGAAAATAGTGACAAGCCGGATAGTATACACATATATGTATATTTGTTTGCTTTGTGTGATACTATAGTGGCTATATATATTATATAATAGCTGCTTTTATTCCATTCTGAATGTGTGATCTTTCTTCTTGTGAAACAAAATACAAAATAAAGCGCAAAATAGTCGAGCACAAAACAGACTTTTATTATTGTCGTATATTTTCAAAAGCACAATGACAAAATAAAACATGTCATTATATACTTGCATGATTTTCTGATCTTTGTTCAATGATTTCGTTCGGTAATTACTTTTAGTACAACAATAGAGAAGAAAAAAATCATCATCATCACCCAGCCACCCTCCCACCCCCACCCACGTGCGCATGCCAGCAGAGAAATGAAAACATTTCTAAATATTCAAACATGATATATAAAAAAATACTTTAACCGTTTCCATTTCACCTCGTTTATATTTTCTTTCTCTACTCTGATATTACGTTTACTCTGCAACTATGTAAGTGGAAAACAAAAAAAAAACAAGAATAAAATCCGGTATAGTCTTTAAGATGCAAAAATATGGAGACTGCAAAAAGATCCCAACGTTTTTTTTAGAGTAAAAGAGAATTGAGAATATATAAAAAATGACATGAAAATGTATGCATAAAAGTGAAAGAGCGAGGTGAAGATTTCCGCTTGTGCGATTACTTTGTACTATTTTTTTGCGGAATATTGAGAAAAAGGAAGAAGAAGAAGAAGAAAAAAAAGCACAGAAAACGTTAGTGTAAGACGAAAAACGGAATTTAAAACTTCTTATTTATTGGAAGAGGATGCGGAATCTCTCTGTTGGTTGTTACATGGTAAAACGAGTCCTCTTCCTATTCTGCAAAGTATTACACCAACTGCTCGTATTATTATCTAAGATTGACTGTGAGAGAGAATTGAATCGTCGCGTGTATTCAAAATAGGAAATGCTTTTTCTTCTTCTTTTTTCTTTCTTTTTTCTCTCGTTGCCCTCTGCTAACTTTGCTTGTGCTCTTCTCTACTCTTTGGTTTGGTATATGTTATCTGTAGATACACCTACACACCTAATGTCTATATTATGCACATGTGAGACAATTTCAACAAGCAATTCTCATGACAAAAAAAAATCTGGCTATTGTTTTGGCTGGTAATATGCAAAGGTGCTTTTTGTACACAGCAAATAAGTTGAATAGTAAGGCGTATAAAGAGAGAGAAAGAAGAAGAAGAAGAAGAGAAGGAGGAGAATATACACACTTCTTTTTTTCTTTTTTTCGTACACAGTTTGGAGAAAATGGTTCCCACTCCTACATTCAATTTTGAAATATTGGGAATCTTCACCCTGTGATCAATAGATAGTCATTTTTTTTCTTGAGCAGAGAAGAAAGTCAAAATCATTACTTTTTTGTGGCTAGGGAATTGGAGCAATCATAGTTTTTTTCTCTCTACCTCTCTTTTCCTTCTGCATTGCATATTATATTATTCTGTATATTTTCCTATTGAACTTCTTGGAAGAAGAAGGGAAAAAGTAAGAAACTCAGAAAAAAATAAAATTTTACCAACCAAATCTTCTTTTTTGTCTTCTTTCTTTTTTTGCTCAACCAAAATGACCTGACGAGGAAGAAAAAAGAAGAAACCTCAACTATAAACCATCATATTTTTTATCTTGTCTTTTTTTCCTCTTTCTCTCTTTGCTTGGCTTTCTTTTTTTTCCAATAGAAATAAACTTTTTCTGCTTGTTCTTCTTGTTCCCTTTCTCTATTTTTATATCCCTTGCTTGTTGTATTTGTCAGCAAGAAAAAAAAATTATAAAAAAAGAAGAATGAGGAATGATCCAAACAAAGTTGTACTTTATTTTCTCCCTCTCTATCTCTCGGGCGGAGATGATGAGCCGCTGGTTGACGTCTTTATAAATGAACACTCATGTATCTCTATCGCTTTTGCTTATAAGAAGAAGTACACAGATTTACTTTTTGTTGTTGATGATCATCATCATCATTTTTTTAGCTCTGAAAATAGACAACCTCTTTTTCTTATCCCATTCTTTAGAATTAAACATTTTATCAACAAAGTTTCCTCTTATTCTCCTCGTCTCATTCATTTTGTAATAGTAGTAGTTGTTTTTTTTCTTCTTCTTCTTTGTATGTCATTCTTCTTTCTGGTTTTGGTTGTCTGTCTTCATTTCTTCTTGAGTATTGACAAAAGAAGAGGAAAAAGATTTGGTTTAAGAAATGAGTATTTTCTGGGGAAAGTAATGATGATGACTATTATATTTCTGTGTTTCTCAAGAAAATAATATTAAAAAACTACTACTTTTTTCCATGTTGTGATTTTGGCTTGGATAAATTGTTAAAATGTTACCAGAACTATAATAGTTTCTTTTTATATTTTAGTATCTATCTATCTTATCCCACAAAAAAATACATAAGCCGTTTATTGAAAAGATTTTTTTTTTCGTTTTTTTTATTCTCATTTTCTTGCTAACTTGCAATACTGCCACATTCACCACACACACATACACACCACCAAATCCTCTTTAACTTATATAACAAGAGTATGTAATAATAATAGCAGGAGTGGTAGTAGTGGCAGAGTCAGAACAATTTTTATTTTTATTTGAAAGTTGTTGGTTTTTTCGTGTCGAAAGGTCGCATCTGATCGTCTTTCCAAGGATTCAATAAATCATGGCATGAAAGGACCAAACCAGAAGAGAGTTCTATATTATTATCCTCGTATTATCATTGTACTATCATCACCACCACTACCACTGCATGCTATACTCCCGTGTTGGCTTCTTCTTCAGGTTGACTCTGTTTTTATACCAGTGAAGAAAACTCCATCCTATTATTATTGTTATTACGGCAAAAACTCTAATATTTTTCTTCTAGCAAACTCATATTTACCTTTTCTTATTATTATAATGACTATATACATGGATGTGTGTATGTATACGGTATATAAATGCAATGCTGCACACAGACAGACAGAGTCCACAGTGGATTCCAACACTTTACCTCTTCTTCTTGTCATGCTACTTTATTCTCAAAATGTCATACGAGTTTATAGAAAAACAGAGAGAAAGAGTGAGGGGGAAAGTTGTGTGTGGGGACACAGTTAGATTTTCCACTTTTATAATATAAACTTGCCATAATAAGGTAACACGGTGGGGCAACGGTGAACTGTTCCAAAAAAAATGAACAAACTTGAAAATCGAACAAGAAGCCATATATATTTATGTATGCGATATAGATTATACGTCTACATATATAAGTAAAGTTGATGGGAAAAAAGGATATATATGGAGAGACCAGAGCATAACCGAAAAAGAAAGCAATTGGTTTGTTTATTCATTCGTTCATTCATTCATTCATTCACTCCTTTTTTTTCTTGTCTTGTTTTGGTGCACAACTACTTCTACTGCTCCATATCTACAAGCTTTCTATCTTACTCCTCTTGTTCAACTGAGATTTGGGATTTAGGGAGTACATCAGATTTTTTTTTTTCACTTGGTTTCAAAATAAACTTCAGCTTAAAAGAAGAAGAAGGGAAAAAAGTAGGCTTATTACTCTGACTTCTTGTGCACTTTTTCTTCTGGAGCGAGACAAGTTGAAGAAGTGGATTTCTTTGTATATCTCTTTTTCAATGAAGTGTTTCGAAATTTACTCAGTTTTCTGATCTGTTTCCTTACTTCCTGAAGAAAATGTGTTTTTCCTTTTATTTTAGGTATACCACTACTGCCGCCACCACTAAAACCAAACCAACAAACTTTTTTTTTCTCCAAAAGTTTAATGGAATGACAAGTACATTTTGTGGTTTATTTTCTTTGTAGAAGAAAGAGAGAGAGAGAAAGAAGGAGAGAAGTATTGCATTTTGCAATTGTTTCTCGGTCCTCACTATTTTCTCCTTGTGCGTCTTTGTTGACATATCGTCGTAAATATTCTTGTCCAACCAAACTGGTGCATCTATCTACATATTATTATAAACATGGGAGCGGTTTCTTCTTCGCTCTCTCTCTCTCAAACATGAAGCAGAGGAGAAGTAACTAACAATAATAAATTACTTCATTGTAAAGCGTTCAAAAACACGTTATAAACTTTCCTCTGCTTCTCCTTCTTCCTTCTGGTCCAAACACACAAAAAAATGAGCAGAGAAAAAGGAGAGAAGATTCTTGCTGTTTGTTTGCCTGATTTTATATCCCTACTTATTATTATTATTATTATTATGTTTTTCCATATGTAGTATCTGCCTCTTTGTGCAGTGCGCACAGTGTACACAGGCAACCTGTTTTGTATTAAAAGAGGAAAAGTATTACAACAACCCGCATAAGAAACATAAAGTAGAGTAGTGGATACTCTCTCTCTCTCTCTCTCACTGCCTTTCTCTCTCTCTCTCTCTCTTTCAGAGACAGTTTTATTACAAGACGAAAATGTATGATATAACTTACTTCCCCCTCCAATATCACCACTCTCCTCCTCACACTCTCTCGCCAAAACTTATAAAACAACTTTATACTCTGTTTTTTTGGATGGTATACTATTTCGTAAGACGAAGAAAATAAAAATGATTAGACACTGTCTCCTAATAAACTCTCTGGGTTGTATAATAATAAGTATATGTGTGTGTGTGTTGTTGAGAAACTTGAGTAAATATACACATTCCATCTCTCACTTCATAAAACCGTTAAGCCAGAAAGAGTGCATTGCGTGTGCATTACCATGTCGATATGGCGGCAGCAGTGGCAGGACGATAGGGCTACAGCGTGATATAGTATACACGGCGCTCATTTGCTCAGAAATGGTATTTTCACAAAGAGAAAATGATACCGTTCCAATGAACTCTTTGTCTGTCGTTGCCACTTCTTTTTCCTCTCTGCCATTTTTTATTATAACTTCTCTGTTTTTTGTGCTCTGTGCAACGTAATAATAACTGGAACTAGAAAAAATTAAGGTATACATATATGAAGATGGAGACCAAAAAAAGGCAGCATGTTTTATTATCCATTTACGCTTCACCGCACACACTATACACACACTCCTTTTGTATAAGTAGCAAATTATCATGAGAAAAAAATGCATCGTATGCACAACGCCATATTATATTATATTCTGTATAAAAGTAGTAGTAAGGTTTACCAACTGCCATCTTTTGTGATGGAGGAGGAGGTGGCCTTCTTCATTTCAAACTCTATAAAGGTCACGGCACAAACAGTGATGGTGGTGGTGGTGGATATTGTACGGAAAAGTTTGCCAAGAAAAAAAAATTGTTGATGATAATGTCGGCCATGATGACGACGATGATCATCACGATAGCTGTATGATATGATGCCAACTATGTAAAAAAAAGGAGAGAGAGAGAGGCAGAGAAAATGCTAGAAAAAGAAGGAACCATGATGATTTTCTCTCATTTCTGTCCAAGTCCTTCTTGTCACAGAAGAAGAAGATGATGATTATTATTATTATTACGATTATTATTATTATTATAGCTACGGATGCAATAAACTCTTTTCAAAACAAACATTCATTACCAGATTGTATAGATGATGGTGAGATGATAATTTTTTTGTGTGTCTTCGCATATGCTCCTTTCATAACACAAAGTTTACTGAAGAGACGAGTGGGTGCTTCAAAAGGAGAAAAAATTGTGGAGAAAAAAACGAGGACAAAGTATACAAAAAAATGTAGAAAAATAGAGAGAGAAAAGCACAAGGCCTTAATTTTTGAGAAAAAAAATACCACCTTCACTCCTTTTCAGTCTCACTTCTATTCATTGATGCACTATAACAACTATCCATATTCTACTGACCTCTGTACGAGAAGTGGATAGTTATTATTATTATTATTTAGTACACATTGTTGGACGACTGCTGTTTCGAATTAGTAATTTTTTTTCATTCTCAATAAGTTTCATTAGCAAGCCTTTGTTCAACATTTGAAAGGGGATACGTGAAACCATGTAATAAAGTTGCGTTTTTAAATGGGGCAGAATATTACATGAGAATGTTTGGATCTTGTGTGTCATGTGGCGCCATTGAGATATTTTTAAAGCTTGATTAGGCATCAAAGGAAAAATCCAGTAAATAAATGCGGGGTTTGCATAAAAAAAGTGGCATATTATTAACCTTAAGGGGTATTGTGACACAGGACAGGAGTTGGAGTTTGAATAGAACTGAAGAATAATGTTTAGAGTTCGTTAGTCTGACTGATTGAGCGAATTTGAGCGAGCGGTGAGCCGGAAAAGAAAACGAAAACATTGTGGTGTAATATTGAATTTGTTATTGTCTATTGTTATTGAGGATATATAAAACTTTCATCACTTGAAAAAAAGTAGAGAGAAAAAACGAAGAGAATTTTGTTATTTGAATAAATTAGATTTGATCAAATTCTGTATGAAAAAATATAAAATGGAACACACTATATTTATATGTATATATTATATTGGTAATGGCAATAATAAATTTTTCTTTGTGTCTTTTTTTTTTGTAGATGAGGGATTTCTACGAATGTCGCGAGGTGGAGAGGCGTTCGGTCGTCGACCGCCTCCACCACCACTCATCCTAAATCCGCCACATTTGTCAACACAACCTCCACCTCGACAATATCCAACACCTCTGCCATTTCCAAAAGATAAAGGCAGACTCCCATCCGTGTCACCTCAACAAAGGAGCGATCAGATTCCCGCAAGTGGGGAGAAAGGTAGTTTGGAAAATGTCAACAGCAATCTTGCCAATCGAAACCATAATCGTAACAGAGGAACAAAGTCTGATGTAGATAAAGTGGGAAGTGATGAGGGTGGAAATGGTGGTCTCAAGCCAACTGGTCTCGACGCTAATGGACACCAGTCATCCAGAGGATTGGAAAAGGACGGGAATGGAGTCTTTTCCAAACCAGGCGGCGGGAATGGCGGCACTTCTGGAGGTTCGTCTTCCTCTGGTGGAGACGGAGGAACAGAGTCAGATGCACATCCACTTCTTGGAATTACCCCAGCTGCTCCTGGTGAAGCCTTCGATTTCAATCCCATTCTTTCAAACCCTGCTGTCACTCGTATTTTAGCAGGAAGTTCCGGCAGAATTCCCCAATGGGAGCCAGCACTCCCTGATCTACACGGTAATAGTCAAATGAACACCAACACACACACACACACACACACGAATGAATGAATACATGTACCTTACCTATTATACAAGCTACACAGTGCAGTGATGGTGCAAACTTTCCATAAAATTATATCCCATACTTCTATTTCCAAAAAGTTTTCAATTCTATCGTTATTAATATTAGATATACTTTTTGCATGATATGGTATATATATTTATGTGCCCTGTCCCATCACTACCTCCAACTACAACTTTTACCTATTCCACTATCATTTTCCCAAGGGGATTTTTTTTTTCAGCAAACCAAAGTATCCCGGAATATAAATTCGAATGGGAATGCTATTTGTTATAGTTTCTCTTTCTGTTCACCTTACATACATACAAGTCAAATTGTATGAAACATTAATGGGTGTTTCAATAAATAATTTACATTGTAATTTTGATATGTTCTCCAGAAATAATTCCGGACGTCAACTACACAACGGACGTGTTGGGCAACCGAGGCTACCCACACGGACACAACCCCTCGCAGCAACAGTCATCTTCAGGGAACGATAACCTGAACACAGTATCCTCCCCAAGTGGAGGCCCCGGTGGAGTTGGAAGTGGTGGTAGCACTAATAGCAATAGTAATAACTTATCAGGAAATAATGGTCATGGTGCTGTCTTCAATCCGAAGAATCCTATTTTCATGCCGTCACCTGTCAGTTCCAAGGGCTCATCCACGCTCTACAATATGGATCAACTGACAAACAATATTGCCATTCCTAAACACACGTTGCCAAATCCAAGTAACCTTGCAACATCCCGAAGTACCGTGCTTGATGACGGGAGTGACACTAGTGGTGGCAACAATAACAATAATAATAACTTCGGAGGAAATAACCAGGGTAGTAGCGGTGGATTTGGTGGTAGTCTGGGAGAAGATTCGGATAGAGACACCAGTGGAAATAGTCATCATGACCGTTATCCACCAACTTCTGGCAGTATCGGCTCCAGTAATCATTTGGATGGAAGCCGAGGGGAAGGAGGGGGTCCCTACTTCTACGACGAAGACGAGGCCGGACTTTCAGAGGATTCGGCAAGAAGTCACGTTGCCTCCAACCCTAACGACGTTCAAGGGAAAAGGGGCATCTGGAAAGATACTAGTTCAGGGCACACTGGCCAAGAGTCACTGGATTCCCGTGATGAGAATGGTAAAAGACGAGACTACATTTTCCAATAAACCGAAAAATACTACTCTGTTTTTTTTCTCTCTTCATACAAGCTCCTTTTGTCTAGCTGGTCATTCAATTCATTATTTTTTACTTGTGTTCAGCAAGCTCCTTTTTTTGTGATATAATAACCATTCATTCTACCACTATTACTACTACTCCATATTATTACACGTCCATTCTCTTCTATCTCTATAACAAGTAATGAGTCTATCACAATCACCATTATTCCAACCAACAACGCTGTATAGCAGCAGCGCAACATTGCAAAATGTTAATGGTCAAAATCATTGAGCATTTTGATAAAATCCCAAAGAAAAGAGGCAGAAATAGTCACTGTTAGTGTCAAATGCATACCACCAAGTGAGATTTTTCTCGAAATATCACTCCAACAACGCCAATAACAGCATGAGTAGCAGCAGCAGAAGTAGTGTCCCCGTTTCCCCCTATATGTTGTCGTGGTTATAGGGTAGCACAGGGTATGTAGAAAAAGTGTATGATCGGGAAATGTGTTTTACCACCACACCACCATTGTTGTTGGCCTCATTATATGGATACCTAGCCGAGTAAAATGCTGTGCTGCTGCGACAGCGCGTTATTACCATGCAATGGCCTTGTTTTAATGCATCATTGTATCGGTTGAAGTGGTTCCTCCTTCTTCTACTTACTATCAGTTCAAAATAAAATCATCAGCCATGGTCGTTAGTAGCTTTTCGTTGTATATGGCTGTTTTTTTTGCTACTGTTGTTGGTTGGGTGGTTGAAGCATATGATTCTGACATTTCATTCCAATTCGTTTTAAACGCACTTGAGAATTTTCAGACAGCGTATAACAGAATATAATAATAATAATAATAATAATAAAAGTTAAAATAAATTTTCTAGCGACTGTAAATACTTGTTATTTAGAGAAAATATTGAAGTAGAAAGTCACCCCCGTTGTTGCAGTTGTTGCTTTCTGTCGTTATTGATAAAGATGGAGATGACACAAACTCGCCAAAGCAGTTAGCTTTCTCGGCATTGTATTTCTTTAAAATGGGGGCACACTATTACACAGTTGAAGTAGTAGTAGTAGTAGTAGTAGTGGATGAATGGAACAAGGGGTTATCGGACTGGATGCGGAATTATAATAGTAACAATAATAATAATAATACCTAGTCGTCGTCATCGTCGTCGTCGTCGTGCATGTATTGTTATTATGACAAAATATGCGTGTGCTACTAAACTGAACACAAGTATAAAATGTGTATAAAGAGTGGCCTAAGCAGCGGGGAGCATCATCATCTCTTTAGAATTTTTTTTTTCTCCACTCGTTTCCTTTACAACACAATATATTGACTTTAATGATCGGTTTTTAGGGCCCAAGTACATCGTTTGCGATGCTTTGTGTGGAGGTTGGAAGCACCAGTGCAAGTTGATGGGAATCCTCTTTTCGATTACGAGCGTGCTCTGTCTCCTCTTTGCAATTGCCATCCTCTACTCGCTCCAGTTCAACGTTAGAGGTAAGTCATGCGTTCTCCACATTATATTCCCAATGTATTTGCTTATCTTCTTTGCTGTTTTGTGTAAGTGAGTATTTCTTGTGAAACAAAAAAAAAATATATGTATACCTATATAATGAAATCAAAAAGGCAAATTTTGTTACGTAATGCGTCCTACGTGAATAAATTCGTGATATTGCGCCTTTTCCGCTCTAACTATCTCTTTCAAGTATTGAGAGAGAGAGAGAGAGTGAGAGTAGTTTCGTTCTCCATATCTATCTATTTATAGACTTAAATCAATATTTTAGTAAGTATGTCTTGAGGGCTCAATTTCAGAAATCAAGTTCCCGAAGAATGATAAAAGTTAAACATGCATTGATACATTTTGATAGGGGACGTGTGGGAGTATTTAATGATAAAAAATGTAGTACAGTCAGTTTAAATGTTGTGTAATCTTATTTTTTTGTGCGCTCATTCGTAATGAAATTGATTTACGGAGGGTAGATAATTTAGCAGCTATTCATTTTATCGTCTTTTTACCTTATTTTTTGGTTGTTTTATTGGGGAAATAAGGTGAAGATAAACAATGCACGTTCTTCTTTAGAATTTTCCTCTTTTCCCCCTCTAATCGCAATAAAATTCACGAATATTTATTGACGCATTTAGGTGGCCGATGAGGAAATAAGATAAGGATTGTAATGCGGTGTGAGGAGCCGACTGACTTTGTATATTGTAATCCGCTTAGCTATATTATGTTTAGTACAGATTTTTGAAAACCCCGACCGTGTCTTTTTATATGAATAATATATTATACTAATACAATGTGAACTCACTTATGTAGAGCGAAAGTGGCTAATAAGCTAAACCATTTGACAACAAAAAGTAGAGGGACAATATGATAATAATGATGCATATATTTGTTCTGTGTGACTTTTTCAGATTTCGTACCATTTTCGATAATCCTGTTACTCTTGTTCGCAACTTCCGCATCCCGAGCTTTCATTCTGCTGTCTGGCTGGTTGTGCTCTCCAGACTCGAGACCGACATGGCTTCCCATCATCTCTACACTTCCAGCTGCCCTGTTTGTCATAACTATTCTTGTCGCACTCCACCTTGCACGCTTCCCATTCCCCTTTATCAAATCCTACACGATCCCGTGCTACATGATCCTCATAATCTCTTCAGTGGCTCTTGGTCCTCCACTCTCACTGTCACTGGGAGCTCATTTCCATCCACATAACCACGGGTTATTATCTCAAGTGGCCTGGATTTTTGGACATGTCGTTTTGGCACTCATGTCACTAGCTTATCTCCTCAAGTTCAAGCCCTTCTACGTCAGACTTGCCAATGAGCGAGGAAATGCCAATGGACCTGGTGGCATTTCCAACGCTGCCATCAATGGTGGCAGCACATTATCCAATGCCGGTGGGACGCCAGCTGTCGTTGCTAACGGCAGCAGCAATTTCTCCTCTTTCAAAAAGAGGGGATACGTGGCAAAATGGGGATGTCTTCAAGCTAGAGCCATGTTTGGCGCATCTCTTCTCGCCCTCTGTCTCTCAACCATGATAATTATTTCTGTGGCGATGGTAAGTCAATTTTGCTTAAAAAACATTTTATGCCCCCTTCATCTCCTCCTACTCCTCACCAACACTACCACCACCACATGTCTCATTCACTTTATGACCGAATGTCTTGTTTCCACCACCGAACATCTACGTATATATTCACATGACCATTTTATTACGTGTGTGTCCATGTCCGTGTCGTACTGCGACACAAAAACCGTCAGGCTCTTTTTACTTGTTGTTCAAGCAAGAAAAAACAATCCTGACAACAACCATGATTCGTGGTATTACAAATGAATGAACATGTGTGGCGGAGTCGTTAAACCATGTCAGTTTGTATGACAGGCAGTAAACAAGCAAATAAAACTTTATCCTCAATTTTGTGCTTCTCCTCCTCTTTGCAGGGACGTGGCGAATGTGAGGCCACATCAACATGGACTGGCTGGGTTCTAAGCTTGTGTGCTAGAATGTTGGAATTTGCCATAGTCATTTTACTCCTTCTTGTAACTATTTCTTCTGCAGACATCCGGTTTATAAGGTAAGCAAACAGCACCATAGTTTTTTTCTCCACCCCTCACGTTCCTCCTTCTTAGTCCCTTTCTCTCTCTCTCTCTCTCTCTCTCTAATCTACTGACTCATTTTCTAAGTATATCTTTTTTTACACATCGTAATCCAAGGCAGAGAGAGAAGAAAAAAATGTTTGTGTTTGTAATAGACTACTTCCTTTGCAGTTTAATTAACTTCACAATTTTTTATGGAGTTTTTTTTTTCGTTTTTCTTTCTCCTTTTCTACAGTAGGTTAACTCGTGTACCAATAAATAAGAGCAACGTAGGATTAATCAATGCTGATATATTCCCAACGATGGTATCTTCCAATACCGCTGTACAAAGATGCATCCCCATGTACAGGTAAGAAACTCTCTCTCTCTCTCTCTCACACACACACACACATGTCTTATTATATTACATTTATGAAGGGGGAAAGTAGTAGTACAAGTTGTTGTAGTTTTTCTTAATGCTACTTTGGACTGCAGTGATGGGAGTTTGGAGTTTAAAAAAAAGAAAAGCGTTAGATGTTGAGAAAGGAGTAATAAATGGAAATAAAATTCGTTTGAGTGTCCTGATTTCCTTCTTCTTCTTTTTTCTTCTTATATGGCAAAGTAGAAAAAAGATTTTTTTTATTATGCGCATACATTTGGAGTAATTTGACTTTTTTTCTTGGTTCACCTTGTAATTCTAGTTCGAATGTTCGAGCGGACGTGATGATGTTAGGCCCAACAGAGAGTCGGTCGTCGTTACGAGGCAAGACTTTCGGAGAAAGAGCCCTTCCAGGTAAATAACTCAATTTTTTTGGTACGAGTGAATTTGGGGGAATAAAAGTTTAGCCTATTGAGAAGGAGAGGGTATAGAAAAGAATAAAGAAGGCGAGATAGGCAAGCAAAAAGAAAGAGAAGAGGAAGAAAAAAAAATAAGCGAAATATAAAAAAAGTGAGGAAAGAGTGTGAGACGTTAGTAAATGAACGATGCATATTTAATGTTCAGGTGAAAGACTGGGTGAATACCGATCCAGTGTTGGAAGAGGTTTACCTTTGCGTCTTGGGACTGGAGGTCCCTCTCATTCCCTGCCAGGAACGCCAGTTGATGGATTTCCTCAAGGACTAAAACTCCCTGAACCAGCACCAGCCAGTCTTCTAGTAACCAAGGTAGTTTTTGGCACTCCTGCAAAATCTCGTGAGGTCAATTTAAGCCACCAACATGAAAACCCATTACTATGCACTGGTGGGGGACCAGATTCCAAAGATGATCGAGACACTAATAATATCTATGCGAGTCTGGAAAGCGTTAAAATAGCTCCCTTTGTAAACGCGGGCTCTTCCACCGGCTCAAATCATAGTGGATCCGACCGTGTTCTTTTGTCAGCCCCTAGAGATTACATTTACTCCATTTCAAGAGACTTGACGAAAACCATTGACTCCATTTATGATACGTCAAGACCGCGAGGAAACAACTTGGCACACACAATTGGTAAGCCACTATGCCATGGTGATGATGATGATGATCATGTTGATCATGATATTGCATCATGGATTGAATGTAATAGAGAAACTGCTGCCGTTGCTGCTTCAACTTTCATTGTACTTCTTCTTCACTGCCTTCTCACAAAATCTAATGTGTTTTGCTTCGACCTGTTACCACATTCCCTCATGTTGTTATGTGGCTTCATTATTTTTTGCTAATTAACCCCACCTCTGGTTTATTATTACGATTTTCCTCTCATTATTACATTCTCTCCCCTCACAAACATCAGAGCAAGGGACAAAATTATACAATAGAATGCGAGGGAGAGAAAAGGGAGAAAGTGGCTGTGAGGGAAAGAGCTTCTCTCTTTTTCCCTCACTGGTTTTTTTTTTTTTGCAAAGAATGCCTGAGTGAATCAGCATAAAAGAAGGAGGCATGAAAGATTTCCTTTGTGAATTTAAGTCCTCTTCTCCTATAAATATATAAACAGAGAGATAGGAGCGAGTCGTTTTCCAGTGATACATGCTTATTTGCATAGAGAGGAGATTTAATTTCCGAGCTAAGCCTACTTGAGATTTACTTCCAGTTCTAATGCGCTCTCACTTTTCTCTCAAAACCAGTTCCACATACTTTATAACGGCCAGCGAACGATAATAATATGGGGCTGTTCGGCATCATAGTAGCAAGAGAAGTTGTTTAGAAAAGGAGAAAACCCACAAAATAATATACCTTTCGTCGGTTATGCAGGCAGACAAGTTGGAGCTTCAGCACAGCAGCAGAAGCAGCAACAGCAGTAGTGTGGCATTCATGGAATACTATTGTTGTATTTCATATAATAATAATAATAATAATCATGTATGTATGTATGTATGTATATATGCCGTATGCATGACTGTTCTAAATTGGAGCATGCCAATATATTTATTTTGTCCCTTTGAATTTTCAGAGACGCTCTGCCCTCCTTTAGCTCACACAATAGAGCAAATAGGCTCCATTCAAAATCTGAGTGGTAATCAGCCTGGTAGAGGAGGCAGCACTGCTTCAGGTGCTGGTCTTCCTTTCAATTTACATCCTCACAATTTGCATCATCCTCATGGAAATGGTATGGTTGCTGGTCGGACTGACTTGGCAAGAACAATAGACAGAATACGATATGCTGCAGCAGCAGCTGGCCCGCCGTCTGCCTCATTGACCACATCAGGAAATAATCACGCTGGGCGAAACTTTGTACTTCAGCTGGGCACCCCAGGCTCAAGTCATTTACCTGGAATGGGAAATCCTCCTCCCTACTGTTCCAGCGAATCCAGCCATGACGTTACTCCAGACTCTGGTATAGTGTCTGATATACACTCCAAAAATGGGAGAGAACTTCCTGAAGTTGTGTATGCCAGGTATGCTTATGTCATTACATAACTTTTGTAAGTGTTTAAGCGATTTATAATTAGGCTCAACTCAGTTGAAATCACGTTCTTTCTCCATACATCATATTAGTACACGACCATGTTCCTTGCACACGCTCTTACACGGTGAGAAATCCCTAGCCTGCGTGGGTGCTTGTGTATTGTAATAATAATTTTCTTTTACATTACTTGGGAATAATAATATGTATTTTCAAGTATTTCGGAATTAGCTCTAATTGTTTTTCATTAATAAGTTGAAATTTTGGACTTGAGTTTAAGAACATTATTATTATTATTAATTTTCCAGGGATTACAGAGGGAACTCCGTCGAGGACATTCGACGACTTCCGATGTTACCTTTGGGAAAGCCACAACACCGGACTCCCGTAACAACCCCCTTGTATGATAGAACCCCGACGTCTCCCAACAACCCCTCATCCGCCCCATCACCTGCCGCAGTTCGCCCCGGAACCTCGCCACTGTATGTACCAACTCCCACGTCCAACACGACGATAGTTGGTTGTGTGGAGCACCTTTTAAACCAAACAGAACATATTTTATCTAGGACTGAGTCTCTCGACAGTAACTCTCACTCGGCTGGACTCCAGCGTCTACTCAATCACAAGGAACAACTGGAACACGTAGAAAAACTTTTAGCACAAGCTGAGTAAGTTTATATTTTTGATCTTGTTCATTGCTTAATACCCACCTACTTGCGTATTGCTTTATGTACAGTGTGTAATGAATTATGTGTATCGCTCATCAAACTAGCTATGATTATCATGTCGTTTCTTTTCAATTTCCAGGTATGCAATATGGCTGGAAAAACGGAACTGTGCACAACAAGTTAGTCAACAACTCGGCTCGAACGAGTCTCCTAGCCCGTACGGATTTAGTCAACGACCTAATAGTAATGCCAATTCAGTGGCAAATGCCAGTTTTTCTAGTGCCAATAGTGCTAATAATCCTGTCCAATCTTCGATGAGAAAAGAGACTCAAAATTCCCTTTCCAGTGGTATGGTTGTGAATAATCACACAAATAGTATATCCAACAATTCTGTTGGTGGCCAAAGCTCTAAGAAAATCTCGAAAAAATTGGAAGAGGAGAGTGTCGTATGATAAACTAGACTTCGCCCATGTCCCATATTATTAACTATTCAACGAATACAACAAAGTTTATCGTCAGCTTGCTTAAAAGAGTAATAATAATAAGCTTAAATCATTTGTTACTGTGCAGTTTAATAATGCGTTCGTTGCATCATTTTTTGTCGCAAATCAGTGGTTCATTAGTTGTGCTTTCCTTCTTTTTTTAACAGTGTTTTTATACTCCATATTATTATGTTTTTTTTCTTTGTTTCTTACCACGAACTGTGTTCCCATGCCCAGTAGTAGTACTTTGTTTAAGCTTTCTTCGCTGTTTCATGGCGTTTTTTTTTGCCAATTCATTTTTTTATTTACTTCACTGAGCAAAACCCTTAATACCTTTTAGAAGAAACTAAAAAAAAATGTAATTGAATAATATTATGTTTTGTTGTTTTGTGTAATAATAAAATGCTTGAAAACATTCGTATTGTATTGTGGTCATAATTATTATTGTTAATTTATCAATTCACACAGTTTTTTTGTATTACATTTGTTCTTGTTAAAACTTTTAGTGCCAAAAAAATTAAATTATTTTTAATTGTTCAGAGTAAGTTCAAGTAAGGCATATACACATATATATATTATTCTGTGTGTGTGTGTTTTATTACACACGTTTTAAGGTATTTAAAAAATATATATACAGTTGTTATTATTATCACACCAAGTTGTTGGTTTATTTTCAATTTTTGAAGAAGAAAAAAAAATTTGTCTTGCTATTTCCTTGCTATCTTTGTGGTTTCAATATTCACTGTTGCAATGTTTCATACATGAATAGCTAATAAATGTACAACAACGTAGTGATTCACTTTATATTGCAGCACAACACAGATACGAAACAATGAAAAAAAACTTATTATATAATTAATTTAAAAAAAAACTTAATTGTTAGTGTGTACGTGTAAAACGATGCCGAGTTCAATGTGATATTTTCCGTTTTTTGTCTTCTTTCTTAGTTTCGTACCGTATAAGTATTTTCATAAGTGTTGACGAGTCAATTAATAAATAATAATTATATAAAGTTATAAGTTTCTAATAATAAGAGTTTTAGAATGATGTAAGTAAACATATTATGCATTTTTAAAACCATAAATGTAAGAAAATTATTTATTGTTATGTAGTGAACACAACAAATTATATAAAAATTAAATTGTCGAAGATATAATAATGGTTATTATTATTACAAAGTTATTGTAATAGGATGAAAATATGAAATTTCTGTATTTGCATGTTTATAGTTTCAAATATAAAAGTACCTAATTGTGTCATAATATATCTATATATAAAGTAGCTGTTGCAGCTATTTACCAATTTTGAGAAGAAAAAAAGGTTAGATGTAAAAAAAACAAAGTGCGTAAAAAAAGTTATCGGCTGCCGTTCCAACTTCGACGAAAAATTAGTAGTTGATATGCAATATTGAAACACATAATAATATACAAAAATTGTATGCTAAAATATTATGTATGCAAAGCATTTACCAAATTCTAAAGTCGATATGAAATGAAAATTATGAAATCAGATTACATTGTAATATTTGGTATTATTAAAATACTCACGGCGCAAAATTTACTGCAAAATATTGTTTCTACGACCCATCAAAAGACTGTTTGCTTTCTGTTAAAAGATTTATGATGATGAGGAATTTCATTGTTGGGTTTTATACCAATCGAATTCAGCACAGATTAAAATAGTGATTAAATCGATGTTACAAGACTATTTAAGAATAGGTATAAAAAAAATTAAATCTGGGTACTATTTACAAAGTAGTAACTGCGTCGGAAGTACTTTCATTTTTAAGATGTCCCTTTACTACTTTCACTGCGTTAAAATACCTCTATGCTAACTACATCAGATGAAATCAGTGTGGTAGCATAAATTCACAGAAATTAGATAATTGAGCTAAAGTAGGCCAAGCAACAAATTTACTACATGCAATATATTTCAGTCGTATCTATTATTATGTACTTGAAATATAAATATGAATTTATTAACGAATATGTCCACTTATTGTAATTGTTCTGGTGCGTCAGTTTCTAGCATAATTTTTTTCCTTCAAACCTGTCCATGTTTTTCATGGTCAACCTTCTTTACTGATTTTATTTTCTGTTCTTGCTCGCTAGTGTAGTAGTAATAACCAGGATTTGTAATGAACTTGGTATATCCAAACCTGCTGATCATTATTTTTTGTTATTGTTTTGTAAAGTATAGTTAAACCTCGTGTCTTGTTATTAAGTTTCATGCAATCAGCTTTGATGTTTGTACAGTATTTTAACTTAAGTTACTATGTCTAATTATGTAGATTATTATTGAAGTGTACATTATTTATGAAAAATTGTACAAACTAGCCACCTGTATTATGTATAGTTATCATAATAAGATGATTGAAAGAAGATAATATAGCTTAAGACTTAAGATTATGACGACACGATCAATAAAATGACCCGTTTTCAAGTACGAATATATATAGTGTGTTCAATAATAAGATTTTTTATTTATCCAGTGCATTTGTGATTTCTTCATAAACGATTACGCATATTATTATTTTTTAAACAAAAAAAACTTAACATAAAGTAACAAAAACTTAATTTAAGGTACTCAATTTAGCACAGAAAAACGCAAAGTGGTGGATAACATCACGGTGTCTTCAAGTGGCGATTAGAGACTCCTTCACACCAACGATTTCCAATACTGTGTTACTGAATGCTCTAAATTCAGGATCTTGCATGATTTCACGAAAAGCAGTGTGCGGATTCTTCAGATCATCTAGTTTTGTTATCATTCCCCGTAATTTTCTACTTTTCAACAGTGAGCGAATCCTCTCTGAAAAATTCAGCGATTAAATTTGATACAATTTTATGCTTAAATACAAATTAAGACAGTTTCTTGACAAGATTTACAAAAAAAAGTACCATCGTCTTTTATTAGCATAAGCTTATCAAGTGGCACCGTGTCCTCGGTTGGAAACTCGTACTTATATTCGCGTTCAGGTTTTTCGTTGACATTACTGGAATCCAATGGTGCAATTGCAATGACCGGTGTGGATTCTACGATTTTAGATATACACGCTCCCAAACGCTCTTTGTGCGACCTGCAGCACACTGCCGAACAACTGCATAAAATAGACAAGGAATGTAAAAATTTATATGTAATTAATTATCATTTCCCTTCATATCTAAATCTGCTTGCCATACCATACATTAAATATTTCAAGCAAAATTAAAAAAATACTGTGTTATTCTGAAATTTTAAGATCAGACTTACTACTTGTACATGCACCTCGGGCATTTGTACTTGGGCTCTCGTGCATGACACTCGATGCAGTTCGGTGATATTGTAACTGTTAAAATGTCATTCTTTGTATCCAAAGTTCCAGCCTGATCATTTAAAAAGTGCCTCTTTTTCGCACCTCTTCGTCCTCTCCCTCTGTGCCGGTGATGATTGGCCTTAACTTTCTACATAAAAAATAAAAACAATAGTTATATGATGGTTCATAAATACAAAATAAATATTAACTATAAACTACTCCAAACTCCAACTATATCAATTTATTATTTCATTTTATGTAGAAAGAAAATAGCAACATTTGTGCTCTCTCTAATTATCTTTGAAACAATCCACCAAAGGATGATCCTTTCCCATCATAATTTCACCTTCTCATCCTAAAAAAAAATGATCAGTTAATAAATTCAAATGATATTTTTATTTTATTTTATTACACTTACCGTCATTCCCCGACAGGTATGTATAAAAAGATTTGGTATATTATTGGCTAGTTATAATTGATTATAACAAATTTTATTTCTCCAGTTTCTAACTTAAATACTCCAAAAGAGCGGACCAACAAATATATTATAACATTATAACCCCTTGTTTTTACTCTGATCTGATCACAGGGCACACATGAAACCAAATTGGTTCCCGCGGAGAAAAAAATATTTCAGGGGCACAGTGACTATTCTTGCTCGTACTAATAATATAACGTCTACCTTTGCACTATACATTCGCATTCTGTATAAAAACCCTACTCATTCCTCTATGTTGAATGATATTAGGTGAACAAGTGGTGTTCGGTTTTATTCGAATATTCGAATGCTTAGCTATACACCTATGCACGTGTATATGTGTGTGTAACGTCTAATGTAAATAAACAATGCAATGTGTGGTGCTTGCGTATATTAGTTACGTATGTATTCCCGTAAAAACATACGCACGTAGACAAAAAACCCTAAAAGCGGCAATAATACATGGAACTGATGGAACAACAACTTGTTGTTGTTTCTTCCTCTTATTGTTTTATCCCCACGGCTAATATGTAGTATTTACACGGCTGAAATCTTGGAATTTTGCATTCTTGAAAGTCTCTAAAGTCTTGATCGTGAATCAATTATTTCACGGCACGGTTGAATTGTTACGTGTTTCTTAATCAAATCATACAATCATACAAAATCATGTAGATTTTTGGTATGTTTGTTATTTCCAGATTACTCGACAAACAAATTGTGAGATGTCACGTTGGAATACATGTAGTAGATTCGTTTTGGGGAAGCTCTAGCGTTTACCGAAAATTTATCTTGTTACATATTATCTTCCAAGGAAGAAGAAAAGATCACAGGACATGAATGTCACAAGTCAATCTTTAACCTTTGAACGATTGTGAGTGTGAGTGTACAAAATTAACATTCGTGTTATCATCAATACTACATCAATTAATTTCATCGCCATCATTATAAATGTGATGAAATATGCCAATTCCACACGCAGCTTGTGTGTTGTACTTGAATTTGGGCTAATTAAAATCACGACTAATTAAGTTCCCTATAATATTGTTTGTATTAAGAAGAAGTAAGAAGGGTTACTTAATTGATGGTGCCGGGAGACAGTTGTTGACGTGGGAACCTGGAGTCACTCCACAATGTTACGGCATTGTCATATTTTAAAAGTATTATATAAAGTAAAAGCATAATATATTGAATGTCATCATGATGCAATTTTTTGGTGTTTTGCATTTTGGTTGTTAATTGGAGATAATCTAAACGTGGACTTTTTATTGTTACATTATTTTACTTTACAGGAATTATATGCAAGCTACTAGATTCACACAAGATTCATTTAAAGAATAAGCGTGAAGAATCTAAATTTGTGTATAAAATTGTGAAATTGGAGACTACACTGTTGTAACAATGTTGGAAATAACGATACACGAAGCTATGCCGGATTTCAATACAAGGACTGCAATGGGTCGGGTTGTTGTTCCTCCTCCTCCTCCGAGTAAAAATTGAATTTTTAGTATAAGTAAATTGTGGAAATTGAACTGATTAAAAACGTATACTAGATCATGAAATATCCCTTGTTCGTTTTTAAACAGCACTTCCAAAAAGTCTGCCAACACGAGAAACGAGCAGGGTATTTCTTTGCTGTAATCGAATTTTCCTGACTGCAGAAGCCCTTGAAAATCATAGGTTGGCAAACGTCTCTGGAACAACCTCAAAGTGTTACATTGATGATAATAAAGATGGTCCTTCAAGGTCACAAGCCATTCAGGAGTACAAACTCAGAATGACGCCAAGTAAAGACATCGCTTCTTTTGCGAGTATTGAAAGGGACGTGAAGGTGAGGCCATCGGAGGTAGATATGATGGCTAAAGTTGAAAGAATCGCAAATCCCAATCACGGAGCATTGGATAAAACGGACATTTTAGCTACTGATAAACTAAAGCTACAAGGAAATTTCAGCCGCCTGAAAAGTACTGAGTTTGTTTTTACTGCAGATTTGTCTACGATACCACGCGATGTCAAGGTATAGGAAATAAATACACTTGTACTGGTCATGGAATCTGTACATTGAAAATAATGTCACTTTTCTATTTGAAGGATATTCGGGATAAAACTGATGGGTCGTTGGTTAGAAAGTCCACAAACTCACCTTGGGTCACCTGTGAGTTATGCCAGATATATAAAGCACCTTACATGGGTAGACTGAAAGCCCACAAAAAGGTTAGCATAGTATATTTTATGTAAATATGTTTAATATAAGTGGTTTGAAAGTGCAGCTATCGCTGGTTTAAATTGTGATCCTGATGTACAATTTAGGCTTCTCATAAGGCGACCGGGGAACACCTTTGTGAGCATTGTAGCTGCCGTTTTCAGACCAAACTCGGCTTAGTCATGCACTTGCGTGCAATACATAAAATAAAAAATGCGGTCATATCAACTACTCAAAAGGAAGGGGCGACCTTAGATGCCACTACGATCCAAGTACCTGCTAAATGTCCGCTAAAAAGTTCAGAAAGTTATTCACTTCCGTCCAAGTCTCAAATTTGCAATCTGCGCGTAACCAATTTGGTTCGACATGCCGGAGGTGGACTACGTGATCGCAATACAGCAGCTTCAAAGAGTGTATGTAATATATATTATGTTATGTTTTATCATTAAACATTTAAACTTAAGGATTATCTGGCTGGAATTTTTAACTCAATGAAATTATGTTTTTATTTCAGAAATGTACATCTTTCAAATGCATTGGTTGTCCAAAAGGTCGACCTAAGTAAACTTTACCGTTAGAAGCATCTCTACCATTTACATAGTTAATAATGTTTTTAAAAAATTGCTGTCAATACTTTCGATGTTCTCAATACAAAAAAATGTTTGTAGAAATGTACAGGCTGAAACTCATATGTACTTAATTATTACTCAAGCTATTATTATAATTATTACATTATTAATTTAATATTATTATTAGTATTATTAAATTTCGAAGTAGTGGATGTTACCACAGCTAATTCCTCGATCCAGGAGGTATGTAGGTTAGACGCAAAGCTACTGTTAATCATAATTCAATTTTTCCCTGTAAACTAGTCCTGATACGTTTATGCTTCACAAAAAACTTTGAATCTTACCATGCATGTGAACACAAATTATTTACAAGTTACTTGTATATTGTATACTACACTTTTAACAGATGATTTCAGGTTTAATTAATTTACGACATCATAATATAATTATCATAGTTTTCACCATTTTTGTCAAAAGGCAAGGGTTACGATAGGTTAAGAGTCAATTTCAAGTAATCGCTGCAGTCGTTTTAAAGTTATCATGCTATCAAACACATACACGCACACAGATAACCAGAATATGATGTAACACTATGTAGCTGGTATTAATTATGCATCAGGTTTGCAATCTAATTAAATATAAGTAAACCTGATGGTTTGAAGCCTGCAGCAATTCTCGTTGAAAAACTAACATATTAGATGTGGTTCATCCTATTATAGCAAATTTACAGCTGTCAAAGTTTTTTCTAAACATGTAATACTAATTTTCTACTTGCTTTTAACAATATCATGATTTTTTTAAATACCAACTATCAAGCGACGTGTTTGTGGTACAAGTTACAAATGATGTATGAAAATGCAACAATTAAACTAGTGTCATTTATTTGAACTGCGAAATGTAATAAATGTGTGTACCTAGACGTATGTATGTATAACTTTTTGTATTGTCGTGTGAAATAAATGGGTCGATACAAGTAAATGTGGTTTATGCGCATACAAAAGTTCTAACTTCTGTTGAGAGACCTTTCTTTCTGGCTGATAGCAAAAAATAGGGGAAACTGGTGAAAGCTGCCCTAGCCTGGCGACACACACTTACATATAAGTATAAGTGTAAGCAATGAATACAGACAAAAGAGCTGCCGAGCAATATTGCTTGCAGGAAAGTACTTTTATTTGCTGGATACATAAATACGAAAGAGCCCGAAACTACTGGAAGAATAACGGAAATCAAGCCCGGGCTTGCTTTAAAGGATTGTTTTGGTACAAAACACAACTTTCATCATGACATAAATTTCATTCTTCATGAGTTGGTCAAGGACTCATCTGTCTGCTCAAAGATGTACTTTAGACCTAAATCTGGAAATCCCGTGAAAGCGTGACTCACTCATCCCGTTGTGCTACTTTCCATTTTATGTCTTTGTACAAAATTTTGCATGGATCTGATCTTTGCCAAAAAAAAGAGAAAAAGCATATTTCAAAAACAACATGCTCATTTCTGTGCTTAAAATTATAAATTACTTAAAAGTAAAAGTTAACATAAACTCTTTGTGGTAACTCATTTCCGGAATATACTAACAAGTTTTTTTTTTAACTTTTACAAATTATATTGACAAACAAATTCTCTCATTCTCATGACTAACGAAATTACCAAACTTTTTATTAAAGACACGATTGAAAAGTCAGCCCGAGTACGTGCTTCGTCTCTGTCATGTTAAATTAATTAAGTGGTTTCATGATATGTTTGTGGAGTTTTGTGTGTGTGTGTGTGTATGTGTGTTAGTTTTTGGAGAGCAATTTATTAAAAAATTCAAGCTGAATCCTAATTGTGGTCCTCCACATGGTTCATCTTGATAAACGAGGCATTTTATCTGCAATCCTGTGAATCCTCATCATCCTCATCCTCATATACTCATACTATAATAGAAACAGCAAAAAAGTAGAATGTGGTAGTTCATTCATGCTACTTTAATTTGAACATATGCTGGGAATCTCAAAGTGGAAATGAGTCAACACACTAACTTCACCACAAGATTTCAACCGTGGCAAGGTAAACTAATTACACTCACTATTCTTTGTCAGAGGAACCATAATAATATTATACAATTTACACACATGCATACATATTATTACATGCATTCAACATTGGAGTTAATTTGGTTACCCCACAAAGCTACATAGATCAACCTAAAAGGTGTATATAGATAAATATGTATATAAACAACATGCGTGTTTGTTACGCTTTTTGCTTCCCTGTTTTACGCGCAAATACAGTATTGACGACGAACGAAGAACAGACACTGTTGTAGTAATAATAACGCCGATTTCCCCTTCACATTCACTACTGAGATAACACACTACTGTCACTGAGAGAGAGAAGAAAAAAATCAACAAAAATAATCATGTTCATCTACCACCTCTGAAACCCATAAGTTAACAAAGTCCATCATCATCATCATCTTATTTTACTCTCCGTACAAAACTCTCTCCCGTTTAACTTCCCTTCAATCGTCAGCCATTAAGGAAATAATTTTCATCCGGTTTATTATTATTATGTCATACATTATGTAAGCAATCTAAAAACACCAAACTCAACAAAGAATGATGCGTGGAGTGAACTGACAATTTACATGTTTAAATTTTTAATATTTATTGCACTGAAACTGAAAGTTTTATGCTATGTTTACACTCAACTCACCAAAAAAGCGACGTGAAGCTACTGAGAGGTAGTCATTATGAAATGCAAAGTTTACGTTTATACTTTTCATTTTAACTTGATTTTCACTTTCACGTCACTTCATAAAGTTGGGAAGCGTTAAATCTTTCACGAAGTGAAATTGAGAGTGATAACTTGGTACCCATGGAAACCAAAACTGATAAATTCTACTATTTTTTTGATGCACTAAGTTTACTTTCGCTTGTCGACCATTTATACTTTTCCTCCAATATTGCCGTACAGCAAAAATGAAAATTACATGAAAAATCAAACAAAAAATTCAATTTTTCTTTCTTTCTATTTATATTATTTAGGAAGTGACATGAAAATGATATTAAAGTTTGTTTTTATTGAAAAGGAAAATGGTAATTTTCACGAAAAGTATACACAAAGCATTACTGAAAAAGTCACTAGTGTTTATCCTTTAGCAGACTCACGAGATACTTTATTTCCATTATAAATCCGCATTAAATCTGTATTTAAATATGAGGTACATAAAATGAATTATTATAGTTTTAGCTTGTCACCGAGTGACAGTCACTCACTTTAGCAACAGTCTTGAGCACTCATATATAATTTAACATCACCAGTTTCATTTTTCCCCTGTTTCCGGATAAAAAATAATTTGATATTCCATGTAATTTCCTGTTGAACATAAATAATTACATAATGATCATTACTTTCGGTTTTTTCCACAGTATATTTTTTGGTTTTTATAAAATATAGGTGATAGGAAGTAACAATTGGGGTTTGGAGTGTGTGTGTGTGTTTGTGCAATTCATTCTACAATTTCATTTCTTATATTCCAGCAGCACACGTTTTGCGAGTGAGTGAAGCTCTTTGTTGATGCATAAAAATTGCATTTCCATCTCTAGAAATAATCAAGCAGAAAAAATGTGTGCCTGGGGCAAGTTATGGATGAAAATTTGTCATACATCAGCAGCCAGCAAGCTATGCATGACAGGGCTAAATTATTTACACATTAAATCGCACAAATGATGCCATCTTTTTGTAGAAATGGATGCAGCATCTGGCATTGACCACCAACAACACACGAAAAACGGAAGTCGAATCTCTTTTACGGAATGTCCTTACTACTACTACACAACACAACACCTGAATCCAATTTCGCATTGTGATTGGTGAGCTGGCATACTAAAGATTTTTTTACAACAATAAACATAAAATAGAATGAATACCTTATAACTTATGACCAAGCCAAAAAAAACCGTTTTTTACGGCCTTACACTTTCGTAAAAGGCGTGCAGTGCAGGTAGTGAGTATACGGATACTACTACTACTACTGATTATGATTATGTACAATATAATATTTTATGATGCCTATGCAGAATAAAATATGAATATGTATGTAGAACAGGTAAACATTACTCCCCCTTTAAAAACTGTGTACTTAACTCATCCTTTTGTGTTGTTACATGGGATAATAATGTGAAGCTGCAAAGCCGACGCTGATGATGATGATGGTGATAGTGATGATATTGAACCAAATAAAAATTTAGTAGGTACAAACTTTTTGGGACGACAGCAGAGGAGAGGATGGGATCATGCGTCATCCTCATTGTTTCTAAAATACATTTGGCAGAAAATGTATAGGAGTATTAATATGAGCGTACATAAAACAATACTTTACTGTCTAGTTTTAAAGTGGGCTCTATTATGAAGGAGCAAAAGCTCATATATTTTTATTTAAAAAATTCCTTTTTTTGCCGCAGAGTCAGTTGCACCTGTGCACAAAAAATTTGCTGTGTATAATAATGAAACAGATGGGATTACAAAATGTTCTTTGGTTCAAAAAGGGACTCTATGATTGCAATTACATAATATTAGATAGGGAATGCCATGAGAACGACTATGGATAAAAAATTACTTGAGGGATTTTATATCTTGGACATGATCAAAATTATCCAATGTTCGAAAAAGCGTAATCTCTTCATATAGTAGTAGTGATTTAATCTCTTTGCATCATGAATCACTCAGCATTTTGTTTTATAAAAAAAAACTGCAGTAGCAGGAAAATCCCATGATGGTGTAGTAAAATATGTGAAATAATTTCTTTTTGAAATACCTCATTCATAAGTGCATCAATTAAACTTTAAAGCCGATTCATGAAGCGGACCGCATGTTGATGTGCATACAAGTAGTACTTCATTCCAGTTCAGCTCACTGTCAAAAACAGTGAATGCGCCATGTGTGTAGCTTAAAATAAAGTCTTGCAGACATACATATTATAGAGAGATAGATAAAGATATGATCATCATGATAATGATGATGCAAGTAAAAGTCAAGCCAATTCAGATATAACGGCACCAGCCATGACATAAGTACTACTCATGAATTCCCCCCTGATATCAATAATAATTATAACTATTACACATTTTCCATTTTGTTTCACAACTTTCAGAAAAGTAACAACTCCACCCGGGTCTCATCATCATCATGATCATAACTAGTACAAACCAAGGTTTAACGGGAAGAAATAAGTAGCGATAGGGAAACTAGTCGACTGATTTTTGCTGCTATTATTATTATCATGCTCTTACATTTAGGGTTGGAATTTACCATGTAATTTAATTTTTGCTCCAAATGTTGTTACAAAACACTTGTTAAAATCCCCAATTAATTTAGGGCAATTACATTGAATATACCATGTAGCCTAACACAATTAAAAATGTTTTATGTAAACACGCTATGTTGGGAATATACATAATATTATTATATATTCGTCGTGAGAGACCTCAAATTTGAAGCATGTATTGTGGATTAATAAAGTTTTATCCTATTTTGGAGACTAACATTTACTTAGAATTACAAACATTTGGGTTAACGGACAGACGCCGTTGTTAATTTCGTAAAGTGGGATCAACAAAAAAGTAGAGCATGCAATATGCACTCCACTCGTGCAATTCAAAAGGTACAAGTTGAGCACGAAAGAAATAGGGATATAAATATTATGCCTGTTTATTATGCTAACATGCTACGGGTCCACACAGTCAAATACTATATTATCATCATCGTCATCATGTAAAAAAAAACTTACGACCAAATATCACAGGACTGTTTTTTTTTCTTGAGCACTTTTTTACATGCGTCCATATTTCCTTATGAAATATGTACATCTATATTTCATTGTACATTAAAGGATAATAGCAGAGAGTGATGAATGATGACTTTATGACTCGATTCTGTTTGCCACGCCGTACGGCTAATGGTGTACGGACGTCCCAATTACTGGTATTTCCCAGGTCTCTGATCCCAATTTCATCGGAGAATCCATCATACTTTATTGCACAACACCATCATCATCAAACAAGCGCTGGATCCCTAAAACTGAAATACCGCATTATATTTTATGGAAACCCATGTTGAAAGATCCACAAAAAACAGGAAAAAAGAGTTTTCCTTTTTTAAGGACACACACAAACACACACACGGACTGACTTTCTGGCTCATGCATATGCATAGGTATATATTATCCACCTAAATTATGACATGCTGCTGCATTATCTATTTCCGTACAACACAATAAATTCGAAATTACTCACTGGCTGCAATTTTCCCTCCTGTGTGTGTGTGTGTGTGTGTGTCTGTGCACATGGTTCTATCATCATCATAACATTTTATCATGTTGTCTCAAATGCACGCACTGCATAAAAAATCAAAAGACTAATCATTATCATAGTATTATTATGTATACGACATACATCAACACAGTCATCATTAACAACATGGTGGTGTGTATGTTGCTAATAAATATTATTCAGACACACACCGCTTTTTATCACAATTTATTGAGGTACTGCTCACATCGATCAGTACTCTCAATTAGCCGTGCCACATGCAACCCGGCGTGACATTGAACCATCATATTACAAGCTACAAAATATATATATATATAACATGTTATAACTTATAAGCATCTTATATGTATGTGCATGTGAGGAAGATGAAGATACTACAAAGTCGTTGTTTGCTGCGTCAACCCAACACAGCAAACTGTTTCGTACGGAAATGCATCTTTTGCAGAACACTCATTCTCACAACAACAACAAAAAGTGTTGTGAGTCAACAGCCGAGACAGAAATCTTGGCTATAACGATTTACAGTGGAGACGTCTGTTGAAAGAAATTCATGTTCATGTTCAAAGAAATTCTTTTATTATTATTATTTATCAGATCATGTGCATATATGAATGATGTCATTTTGAAAATGAACTCTAAACTTGTGCAGGAGATTTTTCTCTGATAAACTTAAATAAATCCTGTGTGCATTTTCTCAGCCAGTATAATTTTTTTTTTTGGAGAACGGGACTTCTTCGCATTATACCAAATCCTAATGTTAAGCTCTGTGTATACCAGAATTTTTAAAAAACCAAGCATTCCATCTTCCATCGTATATGTATTTATATCAGCAGAGATAACTACAAATAAGCGGAGTATCGTGTAGCGGCAGCAAATAAATTATGTCAGGCTTGAAATTAGAAAGAGAAAATTACTGTTGTTAACCCTTTTCTTCTTTTCATTGCATTTTCGGAGATGAGTTGGGAAGTAAGTGGTATCAAACGTTTAGGTGCATGTCGCATGTGCATTGCGCTGTCATGTCAATTAATAACTAACGTGATATGAAAAACAAGATATCCAATGTATCCCATTATTAGTGAACATCCACGAAATTTTGGTAGCAGACGCCCACTATATTCCACTTTAGTTCTACATCCGGTGTATTTAGGGAATAAAGTTGGACGGACAGACAACCATGATTTTGAAGCTCCATTTACTTGATAATGCATGCATCTTTTATCTATCGATCGTGTGAGCAATCATGCATTGCAATGAATGCACTCAGAGACGAGAACTGCATTTTTCTAGTGCACACTCACACAGGGGAATACGTAGATGGCTAGATATAATATGTTGAGTAGAAAGTTGTAAATGTAGCCATCCTTTTCACTTTAGTAGTAGTAGTAGTAGTATTTTTCCCCTTGCACGACTTCTCTCTCGTCTAAAATGCGCATCACCGTCATCATCATGTCGTCGTAATAATGCAAAGAATGTGGAAGTGAAAGAAAAGAGTAAAATGTTGTACAAGCACTAATTGCATGCACAAACCCTGTAACAAGCATCATTTTCAAATTTATCTTATTTGCAATAATCCACTTAACCCGTTACAGTCCATGTTCGGCAACTGTAGCATAAATTATGATGACAAAACTGCTATTAATACTAGTAGTACTGATAGTAGTACGTAGTGGTGGTAGTGGCATGGCTCAAGTAAGAAATACATCACTGAATTTAACTTCATTTAGCAGTTCTTATCGTCACCACCTACTACTATGTGTACAAGAAATGCGTAAGTAACAAGTTGTAAGTTCACGCCTGCCTCTCTGCATTTAAGTCGCAACCAGACAGACACACTCACTCTCAGTTTTCAAAGAGACTAAAACTACTAAAACACACATTACGTACAAAGTGATCCCCATGCACCGCTACAACTTCTTCTACTACTGCCACCATACATATATTATTATTAGGTATATATATTCCATACTTCCAAAATAATCATAGTGCAGTCAGTGCAGTATTTCTTGTCTTGTTCGTGATAAGCTTTCTTCATGTTTCGTTGCGCTTCTTCCTTTCCTTTTCCTTTACTTCCTCACAAGAAGAAGAAGAAGGAGAAGGAGAAGAAGAAGAGAGCCACACATCCATTCATTTGAAAGATTGGTTTCTTCCATACTCTGTCACTTTGGGTTGCCTCTCCTGATATTAATAATGTAATTCCACTATATTTGTTACATGATATGTATATTATATGTGGAGCACATCATGTACATACGTACATTCATGTTATTTAACAAGAACATTGTCTTGGTGTACCATGTACTATACTAAAAGTGAGCAATATTATATAGTTGTCAGAGTATTGGGGAGATTGGCAGTAAATAGTCAGTACTACTTACTCAGTAGTAGTGCAACTCTCTTTCTCTCTCTCTCTCTCGCTGCTTTATTTCATCTTCATTCACTTGACTACCACTTTCGGCAGCTAAAATAACATCTTTGATGATAATGATAATATAGTGTGTCTTCACCACACACATAGTCAAGTAGTCACTCTCTCTCTCTCTCTCTCTCTCTATCTTTATCTCTCTTTATATATATAACACAAAAAAATCTTATATTCTCACTTTGTTCAATGGAGAATAAAAGTGGTGTATATTTATAGGATGAGTGTGTACTAACTATATTTTATACTTATGTATCCGCTTTCTTTTTTCTTTTTTATTGTTGTTGTTGCAGGAAAGTTGAGACGCTGGAAGATTTGTAATAATCATAAAAAAAATCATAATCGCACGCATTCCTTCATACTTAGTTACTTCACAAAACTCCTTGTCTCTCCTTCCGCGCATTATTATTATTTCTCCTTTGGAAGACATTATTTAAATATTCCACCACCAAAAGATGCATAAAGTGTTATAAATTATATTTTGCATTCCTGAAAACCGTACTACTTTGTTCTGCGTTTTTCAAGATGTTTGTTGCTTCAATCATCATCATCATTTTGGATGCGGATGGTGCAACCTTTTTCTGGGATGGATATATATTTTTTTTAGTTTACAAAAATGCCTTGTCTCTTTGCTTCTGTTGCTGGTGATGCTATACATACATGTTATTCAGACACGGCTGTCAGCCTTGTTAGTAAACAAAGTCTTTTTTGTTGATATACCAGACTTGATGCTCTTCTGCTCTTGTGCTAAGTAATGCAGTTATTATGATTACTACTACCAACCAAGTTTATATAAGGTAGGTTAATACTATTTCTGTATACTTATTGAGATGGTTACATAACATCCCATAAATTTGTTATAAGCTTCTTGAAATTGTGTGTGTGTGTGTTGTTGGGCGTCTTATCTCAATCTGATAGCCTGGTGGAGAGTTTATCAAAAACTGACTTGGCTTACGACGAAAACTACTACCAAGCGTAGTCAGAGAAGATATAATAAAAAGGGAGAAAAATGGTTACGCAGAAGAAGAAGAAGTTAAAGCAGCAGCATAACAGCTCAACATTTACCTATACCAAAGTCACTATGAATTGGCCTATTGCACGTGTTTCTTCGTACAGCGTTTTTCTTTTTGTTATTATTATTCTTTTAAAAAATCCCATCACATCTTTTACCTCTGATGCGTCAATTCATTTCACACACACACACATACACGCAAGAAACCTTGTTTTTTTGTGCTGTATGATATGTTCTTTCAAATTTCAAATGCTACTGCAATAATAATAATAATAATAATATACAGATTAGTTCATAGTACAGGGCGTATATACTACTCTTAATCAAACTTGTGTGTGTATGCTTTCTTGAACCCATGATATCAGCGATCTCTCTCGTGGTTTACAATTTTTTATGCTTGCATCTTGCATGTGCTTGCTTCCTGTTGTTGTGTGTATAAGCAAAAACATGTGGGAAAAGTAAGTCATTCTTACAAGTCTGCACCTTTATCAGCAGCGTAATAATTAAGGAAAACGTAAACTTGCACACGTGTTTACAGTATAATCACTTCCGTGCATATACCTACATACATGTATGATTCCAGACCCTGTGTGCATATAAAATTTGGATTGGCGAATAATACCCATTTGTGATTGTGCAGATAAACTAGCCGTCATGATGACGACCTCCGTCATCCATCATCAAAACTCATTCTCTCCGTTTCACAGGAAGTTTCTCTTGCTTGCTTTCCAATGACCATGATATGAGGTTCTTGTATGAGTGTCTTGAGACTGTTGATATAGCCTGTAGTATTTTTGTGCGCTCAAGTCCATTATACTACACTCTGTATTGGTGGATTGACACCCCAAAAAACAAAAGAAGCAAAAGAGTGTGACACCCAAAGGTATAGTAATAATAAAAGTATATGGGGAAATCAAAGCCAAAGCCTATTGTTCTTATTTCACTCCTTGTGCGCTTGAGACCAGCAGACCCCGAGATTAAAAATGTGGACAAAAAAAAACGTTGCGCAGTAAAAGTTGTTATGAAACAACAATATATATGACATGACTTATTTCACAAGGAAAAAGTAAATGAACACATTATGAGTCAGGATCACGAAATCTTGATCAATATCAATACTCATATATGCCTTATATGCGCTATGTGTACCATATATTCACAAAACCATTCTGTTTTATACACGCCACGAGCTCAAACTTGGGTTCATTCATAAAGAAATTGCAGAGTAGCAGCAGCAGCAGCAGCAGCAGCAGAGTAGGGCCCATAAACAGGCAATTGCTCACAGTTTTTATGGACGATGACTCGATATAAGCAGTCTATTTTAGCGTCGCATGTTATTATGCAACAAAAAATATATAAAAGTACACAATTGGAATGGTACTGTTCCAACATTTGACTACATTGTACTCTCTGCTGGAGTAATCCTGTGTGTATCCCTGGCTGATGTTTTCATTCCAAAAAACCAATTTAAACTTCTTGTTCTGAATATATGAATTTTTTATTCAGCAATTGATTTCAAATAGCAGTAAACTTCAAGTCGACTCCAGGCACAAACGCAAAAAATATATATAACTGTGAGACCACCGTAAAGAAAAAGAAGCAAAGATATGTGCTTGTGTTGAAGGTTTTGGAAAGATTTTGTATACAGATATATAATCATAATCATCCTGCACAAGAATGAATGAAACTTGAATTGAGCATCCAAGAAAGTCGTTGCATCTCGTCAAATGATAAACAGAAGAAAAGTCAAAAACAAGAAAAATGAATTCACTACTCAAACACTCGGAAAAGTAATTTTCAAAGCACATGATATAATAATATCGGAGGGAGAGAAAAAAAGAAATGAGAAAGAAAAAAAGTTTAATTTTAGGGAAAACAAGCAGACTTATTTTGACTCTTTTTGTAGTTTTCAATTTTGTCATCTAGAAATGTCATAAATGTATGTTTGTATGCATACAGGTTTATGCATAGCTATTAGGCATACGTTTTTATGGAGACTACTACTTTCTTTTGATTCCTGGAGTGGTGGGTGGACGCTTACATTGATAGTGTACCACAAGAGAAAAAACAACATAATATATACAACGACGATACACTTTTAAAATGATGCAAAAATACTAAATCCGGGGTGCTAAACTTTTCTTCCGTTCCATAATGAAGATACATTGAGGCTCTCGTATTTAGAGCAGATGTATGTAGATGTAATCAGTCCATCCGCAAAAAAAAACACAACTTCATTCATGAAGGTAGCAGGGTATGGATTATTTACAAACTTATAATGTTACTCTATTTTCCAGACATCCGTTTATATGTGTTATATGATATGTATTTTTTTAGGA
>JAHZNC010005579.1:0-16979 GCA_027744095.1 Zhuqinia jingwanae | reverse complement strand
GCAGAGAGCATTTAAGCAGATGAGCAGTTGTTGAAGCAATTAAAAAACGTGGTGTTCACGGCCATCTGCCATTTAAGAAAAAAAGATACCGACAAGCGTGTATATATAGACAAGCGGAGATGCTGAGCAAAGAAAAAAAAAGTTTTTTTTGTTTTATTATCTTGAGCTATTTATTTATTACATGTGATGTGATGTGAAAATGGAGCTTGAGAGAGAGAGCGTTCTTGTGTGTGTGTGTGTGTGTGTACAAAACAAGTTTAAGTAATCAACTGACGAGTGTGTCTGAGTGAGAATGAATGTGTGCTTTTGTTGTAAGTATTACGTATTTCTATAAGTAATGTGAATGTACACGTGTACAAGTATATATTATATACCACCTAATGTAATGTATGTTTTCTATCTATGTACCTATGTATGTATGTGTATGAGTGAGCATCAAGCTTGTTTTATGGTGTGTGATGTTGGCCCCTGTTTGTCGTTTTGTTGTGTCGTTTTTGTTCATTGCCCTTGGCACCAAGCCCTACAGTACAACAAGCTCTGGAGTAACACAATACCAAAAAGCAAGAAGAGAGAGACATTAAATCTCCTTAAAGGAGAACTAATGCGGCGTGATGATGATGATAATGCTGTTGATGATGCACTTACTCTTTTTTTCAAAGGTTTTTTTTGCTTTCTTTTGAAGAACAAATCACTGTGTGAGCGTCTGCTTCGGACCGGAAGTGTGAAATACACAGATTATGTTATTATTATTTTATGTATGAAGTGTCGGCGTTAATTATAACTGAACCTAATCAATTTAATGATGATAAAATATATACTTTTTTCTTATATTCGTCCAAAATAAAAATGACTAATGATATTGATCTGTTTCTTATATTTAAATATATTATACTTTAATCAAGATTGTTTTTTTTATAGAAAAAGGTAAGTATGTATATTGATTGTAAAAAGCACACAAGATATATACAATTTTGTGTACAAGTCTGTCCGAAAATATATCTTACATGTGTAAGCAGCTCTCTACTACTCTTTTTCTTCTTTTCCCTTAATCTCCCGGCTTTTCTACAGACATCGGAAAACAAGCTGGGAATTAGGGAATTTATTCAATTAACTGTTCCAACTCGGGAAGAACTCAAAGAAGACGGTTTATTTCAAACCAGAAGCAATTACATATACATATGTATATACGTAACGATCCTATATACAAGTGTGTGTGTTTGGTACCTACCTACATATATATATTCAAGCATCAAATCACTATAAATGAATTGGAACACGTTTGCTTGTGTACAAAATATATTAAATCCCAAAGAATTTCTTTTTTTTCTTTTTTCTTACACACTTCTCTCCCTATTTTCCCCCATTTTCTTATATCCACTTCCACTTATTTTTGGTATTCAATGTTACACACACCAGCAAAACTAGCTCACATCATGTGTGTTTTTTTCTTGGGGTGGCGATTCTTTCCCGGGTTGAATGATATTATGGTGACTCTATGGGCATTTTACTTGAGAAACTTGCCTTCTTTTATAAAGAAACGATTCGTTTTTAATCGTAAAATCGAAGCCAGATATGCAGTGAAGTAAGAAGGATTTTTTAGGATTTGTCCGTCAGCTTTTCCATTAAAAATATATTATATGTGCATCTCCAATACCCTATTTCGATTTCGACTACTACAAGAGGCTACTATTCTATTTAGGTATTGTGCTGAGCCTTCAAAAGTAACTCCAATTGCGTATGTGTGAAGTGAATAATTCCAGGGAAATGAAAATTATAATATAACTATTTTAGTTACGTATTATTACAGACGTAGCAATGCAGGTAATTTATTAATTTTGCTAGTTTATTAACTCTACATATTCTGCTGTTTACATTTTACTTCAGCTCTATAACTTTACTCATCTTTTATCTTGAAACATGACAATTATTATAGTAAATAGCTGATGTCAAGGAATAGAAGAGTATTATGTGTAAATGTATTTTATTTTCAGCCCAATCTGTCTCTGAAGACGTGGAACGCTATCGACTGTATAACAAGGAACAACAGCAAATTATTTCCACTAAACGTTTTATTTTTGGGCTCTTTACTTTTAAACTTAACATAGTGCATACAAAATTGCTATAGTTTACCACCTTTCATAGAAATATTTAACTAGATAAAATAAACCTAATTAAAAGATGTGTACAGACAACAACCACATATATAAGTCGCAATAAACGTGAGCGTCAGGAAAATGCATATATGTACATGAGTGAGATTCTCAACTATTTCTAGTTTGCATCCTTTATAATTTTCATGGTTTCCTAGTCCTTTCTTTACCCACGGTAGAGAATTAATTTTTGGTTATAATTAAGGATACACATATATACCCTACTCATAAATATATTATAGCAGTCATCAGATTAAGTGTTTCACATTGTCTATGTCTCCTCTCCTTTCTCGTTGATTCCACTCACTCATGTTGTTGATTCAGCATTTTCAAGTGAGGACAGCATAATTTTAAATAATTTTTTTATATAATCATTGACGATGATGATGATGAAGATGACAATGCGATGCTGCGGAGCACAAAAATTTCATTGTACAGGGCCTATCCTAACATACATACATCATCAGCATAATAATATAAGGAACCAATTTTTTTCTGCTGGCAAGGATGAGTGGTGGGATGGGTGGGTGAATCAACAGAGAAACAGAGGGACAAGTTTTTGTATTGTCTTTTTGTGTTTCATCTCTCTTCTCAACTTTTTTTCATCTTTGTTGTTGTCCCAAATTAATAGGAGTGCAGTAGTGTGTGCATGCTCTATACACACTGGAAGGGGATCTAAATATATATTTTTTCTCTATATATATATATTTAAGTAAATATAAAAAAATATGTAGAGAATTGTAACTTGTTTGTAAAATTTTTAAAAAGAGGAGGAAGAAAGAAAAGAAGTGTGCATTCATTCGAAACATTTTTTTCCGGGTTGCTTACTCGACTTGTCAATCTGTTTATATTTAAATAGTAAAAAAATGCTTCCATCTTCTCAGTGTCTCTTCTCTCAACTGACGATATAATTGTTAAAATCCTACTACATTTGTGCGCTTTTGTGTCATGTATACAATATGATATATATAATATACAATAATCTTATTCCCCTTTTTTTATTCCACACAGATTTTTCAATCACATTGGCTTTAATGATAATAAAAACCAGCAGCATAACAGCAGAGGCGTACATGATGAGGAGAAAAAAAGGGACAACAAAGAACTCAAATAAAAAAAAATATGGTAAGGGTGTACGCAAGCATTTTTTTCCTCGGATTATTGGTACACATTTTATTTCAAGTCTTGTACAATAGACAATAGAAAAAATGCTGAATATATTTGCATTCATAAAAAATATATATGAATATATTCTCAGTATATTGAAAAGAATACATTGATTTAAGATTGATAGTTTTTCGGACTAATTAATAAAAAGCAGCAAAAAATTGTAATTCAACCTGCGCCATCATTACTCATTCAATCTGGAATCTGTAACAACAAAAAGGATGACTGGCCTGATTTGTTTTTTTTTCAGTATGAATCACGAATTGGAACAATGTAAGAATTTTGGAAATGAAAAGTAGAAACGGTATAATGATAAAATTGTAATCTTTTTAAATAAAATGTTTTTCAATTCAAATTAAATTATTATTGGCAATTTCTACGACAATATATTTTTATTTTAAAATATATTTTCTTGCTTCTTGAAGATAGGTACTAAGTTTTTAATAATCAGGCTAACTTGCAAACTATAACAAATACTACATCTAAAATTCTTCCTTTTTATTGGAAACTAAATGCTATATTATGGACTATTATAAAATTATGTTTTTTGCTCATCATTTTAACGATCAATTTGAACATTATGTCATGCAAAGTTAAAAATATCCTTATGGCATTTCGTTTTCCTATACCAATTTAATTTTCTATCATTTGCTATCTAATACTTATTTCCTATGAAATCTCAGACAACCAAAATCATTAAAAAAAATAAGTAATTTGCTTTGATATTTAAAAAGCTTTTTTTAAACCTTTTTTATTTAATAATAATAAACGTTGCTTTTGAAACGAAAAAGAGGAAAAAATGTTGTTTAGTGAATTTACACTCATCTAGCGTCACATTCGATATTTTTTATATCTTCTTCAAGAAAAATTACTCACTCGCACATTTTAATAGCACACATATGTACATATAAGTCAATTGATGATGAAGAAGATAAGCAAAGTAAGTAGAAGATTTCTTCACAACGAAGACCAAATTTAAAGTGTAGCCAACTGTCGTCGCATGAGATTCATTATCACGCTAAAAAAACTGATCAACAGCAGCAGGAGCAACATCAACAGAAGTAGAGAGAGACACTGCTGCTGCTGCTGATCTTTATTTTCATGAGCATGATCTTAATGATGATGAGGATGACGATATTATGGCTGTTTGCATTCAAGCAAGAAAACTCCATTTTTTTCGACTTGTACACTCACTCACTCACTCAGATTTACTCGCGACATCGTCATCTTCTTTGAGAGATATATTAGAATCATTGGAGCTCAGCGCTGCTGCTGCTGCGTCTGCAGATGCAGATGAAGTGGTAGTTAAAAAGGAAGTTGTTACCAGCTAAAATTAATGCTGATTATTATTATTTGTGAAACTTTGGTATGCTAATGGCTAAAAATATATACATACATTTTTCAAACATGCTTATATATACGTACAGATAGCAAAATGTACCATTTATTAATACTCAGTAATAGTACACATTTCTAAAATTGGAAATTGAAAGAGAAAAATAAAAATATAATTTTTGAGAAAATCTATTTTTCCACTTAAAAAAATTGGAAGGCTGCTTATTGAGATGAGCTTGTTGACGAAAAAAAAAATTAAAATCTTAAAAGAATCTTCGTCTTTAGAAGAAAAAAAAACAGATTACTTGTGCACATAATTTTTTGGCAAATGGTAGTATGTAATGTAGTAGTGGTGAGTAGGTATGTGAGCTTAGGCAAAGTGCCTGTGTAAACATTGAAAGGGAGGACGGAGGACGAAAAAAAAAGAAGATAAGAAATGAAAAAGTACTACAAGCAAAGCATTCACATACACAACTACATGCAACATACACATTCAAGCTTATTTTAGTTATTGCACAATTTTTTTTTGTAAAGATTTTAAAAATTATCGTTAACGAACTAAGAAACGAATTTGACAAGAAAAGTACATCTTCTCAGGCTAAATAGCTTGTTTGAGTGCATATAGGTACACACACGACACTTTTATATAGTTTTAGTAGCCAAAAAGGATCTTTAAAAAAGAAGAAGATGATGCAAAAAAAAACTATACGCGCAGATGTTTCTAGTTGTGTCTTTTTTAACTTGTGTGTAGATAATATTTAACGTGTGTAGTGCAGCAGTATGCATATAGCTCCTTCTCATCTTGCTCATTTTCATGATGATGATCATGATCACCATCATCATCAAAAATGATGGTTGTTAAAGACGCGATCTAGATTTTTAGTTAATTTTCAGCCAAGAAAACAGGAAGGAGAAAAAAAACAGAGAGATTACTTCATCTTTTTTTGGGGGGAAAATGAGTGAGAGGATATGAGAAGCTACATTTTCGCATTCTCATCCCATTAATTTCTCTCTCAATCGGATTCAATAAGCACGTTCTCTCATAAACATAATATGCAAGAAGAGAAGAACACACGACACAGCACACACAACTGCAAGCACGCCAACATGATCATCGGTAAATGAGGAAGGAGAAGAAGGAGAAGAAGAAAAGAAGTAGAGTTGAGATCTTATGAAGATCACCCGAGAAAAAGTGTAAACAAGCTTATATATACTTGCCATAGTACTTATTATAACCGTTCACACTCAAAAACGCTCACATCTTAATATTCCTTGAATAACCATCCTTTTTCTTCTCGTTTTTCAACGTTTTTAACGAGGAAATGAAATGAGAAGGAGAAGAAAAAAAGGAGTAAAAACTCTTCAGAAGCAGCAGCATCCTCATCATCATAAGCATGATAATAATAATAACTGCTACCTCAGCTGCTTAAGATTAAACACTCATTCTAAAAACGTTGACTTGTCTTGACTTGTATTTTTTATAATAATATGTATACTTAATACTTATGCAGTGCACATGTTATTTGGAGTACAAGTTAGATAGATGAATAGATAGATACAACACATGCACGCGTGTGTGTGCTCATATAATAATAATAACACACACGACAGGAGTAAAAAAAAGTAACAGCATATTAAAAGTAGTTAAAAAATTGTATACATCTCTTTACTATATTGTATATATATACACGGTTGAATAGCAGCAAAAAGTAAAGGGTATTGTTAAAAATAGAACAATTTTTGAAAGAAGCAAAAGAGTCATTCAAATTCAAACTCGGAAAGAAACAAAAATTATGATGATGATGAAAGTTGCCTATTGCCTAACATAAAAAATATATATATATTTGAACTGTAATGTGTATTCTGTTTTGCGTTGTTTGCTAAAAAACATAAAAAAAGCAAAACAAAAAAAAATCATACACATTTAAGCTTGTTTGAAAGAATGAGAGAGTAAAAAAATCAATGACTTTATTATTATTATTACGAGCTGAGCGAAGAGTTTAGTGAGTACACAAATTTTGTAAGAGGAAAGTTTGACGATTGCTTAATTTCATTTTTCCAAGACACAAGAAGACAAGCAAAGACAGTAAAAAAAAGTATAATATATATTGAGAAGCTGTGTACACAAAAAAAAATTTGTGTGAGGAAACATGATCTTTTCAAAAGATTTTTTTTTGAAGATGATGAGGATGACGCAAGTGTAATCATGAAATAATATATATTTGTATGGCTTTTTTTGCTGTTGCGTTACGTTTTTGTTTGGAAGTTTGGTATATATAGTGGAGTTATATAAACAGAAGGGGAAAATGATGATCATCGATATATTTATTTGCAATGTGACAAATGAATTGATGAAGAAAAATGGAGAAATAGTAAATTAGAAGAAGACGAAGAAGAAGAGAGGAACGCACGTGTGTTTATTCTTCCTGTCCCAACTCCCAAAGCGACGGCTTTTTTTTCTGCTGACGTCTTGGCTGGTTCCTACGCGAATATATTTCTGCCTGTTTTTTAAACGTAAAATGTTGTATTTGTGTAGTGATTACTACTGCTGCTGCTGCTGCGTATGCTGCTACATATACTATGTTTTTTATTATTATGAAAAGAGAATATTTATATTATGAAATGGAACAGATTGGATGGTTGAATAGCTCATGTTGATATGCTACTGCAGTAGCTTCTTGGAAACGAAGAAGATGAGAAGGAAGGATTTACTTAACTAGCAAATAGCAAAAATATAATAATGTAATGTGTGGTGTGGAGCTGAGAAGCTCTTTGAGGTTGTGTACGTACGTAAATGTGCATATGTGTGATGTTCTGATGTTATTATTATTATTATTGTCTCAAGAGAAATTGGTTTACGATTTAGACTGGCTCGCGTTAGATTTATAGCTCCCAAGCCCTCCACATTTTATTCAAGATATTTTGGCCAAATTACTTGAGAAAATATATATAAGTGGAGTCGTCGTAGTCGGAGCCACAGTCACATCATCAGATATCGTGATGATGATCATGATCAGGATGATATGTAATTCTAATGCGATGCATTACCATGTTTTCTGGTTTTGTTTGGGCGTGTGCATGTGTTTAGTTTAGTTTTTTTTTAACATTTTAACTTTTTGGTTATCTTGATCTTCGGTCTCTCTTTTCAGAGAGAAAAAAAGTGATACTTAATGGTAAACATTTCATGTAATATTTATGATTCCAGTCAACTAAGATAATGCATAGATTTAACTTGGTGTACCTATGTAATGCATAAATATGTATAATATAACATGTATATAGATATTGAGAGACTCAATAAAATCACAGGTACATAAATACATATACACAGGAATCCACTGAACCCAAAGTATGCAGATAATTTTGCTCATATTCATTAAAACTTTTGGCAACCATCACATATTTTAACTACGACAAAGTTTTTGGTATAAACGTCAAGATTTTGAGCAAATATTTTTAAATTAAAGAATTTTTAGTTTTTCAGAAACCAATACATGCAGATGTTTTAGCAAATTACTTAAATTTCAGTCAGGAGTATTGTAAAGGAAAAAATCAGATATGTACAGTTAAACGACACAAATAAAAAATAAATAAATAACAAAAAATTGCGGTAAGATTTAGATCCGTAAATATATACTGTCGCTTGTACTCAAGGACAATTATATGCAGTTTTATCTGCTATGGAAAAAGGGAGCATATACCTACACATACATTCATACATACATCATTTCGCAAGTAGTTATAATAATACTCTCAACGCATTTATTATAAGCCATATAAAGAAAGTATAAACGGAAAAAGGAAAATAGTTTCTCGTTTTTTTCTCTATTTTTTTATTTCTCTTACCATCCACCATATAACCCAACTAAACTGAGCACAAAAGCAACAGTTCAGTTTTTTTCTCTTGCTGTATGTATCTTGCACTTCTGTGCACTTTTTTTATATATTATGGTGCATTGCACTGCCATTTCCGTGGTCTCTGGTCTTGTCTGTGAATTGAATGTTGTGTGTGTGGGTACAAGGACTGATCCAAGGAAAAAAAGGATTTTTTTTTAGGATTTCTTCTGTTTGTGTTACAGCATTTCCTTGTGTGTGTGTGTGCTTTTTCTCTACGACTTTGACTCTGCTAAACTACTGACCACTATCAACATATCAACTCATCCAGCTTATATGTACCCATTGTACGCACCAGCGACCTACATAGCCATTTATAAGAAAAACACACATGCATCCATAAAACATGTGAAAATCTTTTTCTTTTTTTCTTCCTTCTATTGCCCTTTTCATCTTCTCAACTCTATGATACGGTTTTGTGACTTACTGTGAGCAGGGCAGATTATATAATATGGCTATATGGATGTATGTATAACATCAATAACATCTTAGCTACTTTTTTCCCGTTCGGGTTTGTCTACTAGGGAAAAAGTTGCACAAGAGGGGATTCGGATTACATCACATGTGTCCTTTTTATATAAGTTGTGGTATTTGGTATAAATGTATATGTATGTATGTATGTTGTGTGCTTACACCCATCCATAATGTGATTTTCTCTGTGGTTAAATGTGTTACAAGAAAGGTGGCCTTGCAACAAAAAAATTTAGAGGGATTTTATGTGCACCGCAAATAATGCAATTGCAGTAGTAGTAGTAGCAGCAGTGCAGTCAAAGTCAAAGGAAAACTATAATTCTCACTCCCGTTTTCTTATCCATCCTTTTTTAGGGGGAAAATAGAAGAAGAAGTAGAAGAGCAACAACTCTGTCCGATATTGTATGTGTCTGCGTCTGGCTGGATCCATTATTCTAGGCTCTTTTTTTGTGGTTTGGTTACCTACCGCAAATAAACTTAGCAAAACACACAAAGAAGTGGCCCCTTCTTCTTCCTCCTTTTCTCTTCACTCACTCTCTCTCTCTAGATATTACGGCTTTCAACCTTCTTATTTTATGGCTATGTATGACCGGTTCAATGGTATAGTGGGTGGTTGTAGTGGTGAGTAGTGTCAATATATCGATATAATGTTTGCTAAAACTTGTTCTTCTCTCTCTTTCTCTCACTCTCTTTCTTGTACAAAAAGTAGATTTATGTATTATGTTTTTTGTATCCTCTTTTGTACGTATTTACTTTGTAGAGGACAAGGACATTTGGCTGCTGCTGCTGCTACTTTTGTGTACTCTGTTCCTACTTTCTACGTGCAAGTGTATAATAATATGTATAACATGTACATATTATATTGTTATCTCCTTCTCTGAATTACTGCTTTTTTTCTACTACGATTATTACCATCGGTCCTTTTCAAAAGAAGATTATAATAAGCATGCTAAAAGTATTAATAGATACACGTATTATACATATCTATGATAAGTACAAAAGTGCAATACAAATATAGTCAGTCACACACACACAAAATCCACACTTCTTATCTTATTATATGATTTCTGGCCGTTTTGATGATGATGGCACTTTTGTAGTATGGACAAGAAGAACAAGCGGCTATTGACCGTAATACACTCGATTCCCCATAAAAAGGATTTTTTTATACATAAAGATGTATGTATATGTACATATTATTATATACCCAATAATAATATGTACTATAACAATATAACGGACAATATAAACAGGAGAGATCAGATATGATGATATGATAATAAATTGATTATTATAAGCTGGTGTAAGTTGTAACGTAGTAAAGAAGCGACTGTCATTTTTTTGATATTGGATAAAAAAAATCTATGTAGAAATTTTTGGGATCCAAGTAGAATGGATAGTCAGACGGATTTGTAACAAGTACAGACAAAACAGCCCAAATATAAGCAGCTTTCATAGACAAAACTTAATGATAATAATAATAATAAAACATCACAGCTTTAATTAGATTTTCAGAACATGGAACAGTAATAATTAATGTTTTCTTATTATTCTTTTCCTCTCTCTCTCTCTCTCTCTCTTGCCCAATTTTTATTTGTTAGGGATATTATACATTTTTATTATCACTACCACCACTACTACTGCTGCTGATACTAATACACTTGTATGGGTGTGTTTTTTTGTGTGCGCCGTCTCTCTAGTAAACATTGTTAATGACCAAAGAAAAAAATGAATGTCTCACTCTTGCTTGTTGTTTGGCTGTTTGAGTATCTTCGTGTTAATCAACCCGTCTCGAATCGGGAGAAAGAAGAAAATTACAAAAAAGTGAAAATATAAAAACTGACAGTGAGATAGACAGATAAATATAAAGACATATACATATTCGACTCATATAATTTTGACTACCACGATGAACGTCACAGTAGTAGTCAACATGGCTCGCTCTGTCTTGCTCTCAATTCAAGCTCACCATCAACCAACCACCACCACCACCGTTGCGAGTTGTCACAGTCGTCGTCATTCCCATTTTCTCTCTCATTTAGTTAGTTAGTTAGCAGCAGTGTATGTGTTTTTGTATCAAGTCATAATTGGTCCATGTATGAGTAATTTAATATCGTATTATCTTTTACAAACATACATATATATCCATGTAGATATTTACACACACACACACATGTACATATTATTATTATTATACATAAAATACATATACTTTTTTTGTCCACTACTACTTCTCCTTCTCCTCCATCAACTTTGTCCCAATCAGAAAAAAAAGAGAAAAATAAAAAGCATGCATCGTGTGTCCTCGTTGTCATCAGAAAACAACATCAAACAAAAAAAAACATGGCAGAGTAGACAGACATATAACATATATATGCACCCACACACATACATTCTGTTTTTATTCCTATAATATAACTTATCATCATCATCATCGTCATCATCACATGATGAACTAATATTCTTTTTTTCCTTCTCTATTCTCTAGCTCTAGCTGCTTTCTTTTTTTCTCTTGTTAATGACTAATGGAAAATGGCAAAAATTCTACCACGTATACATACACTCTCATCATATCACATAATATACAAAACTCTCTCTCTCTCTCTTTTACTCTTGTTATTAGTATACTTATACAAGGTTTCCCATTCATTTATACTTCATACCCAACACCCTTGTTTTCACTTGCTTATCTTCATTAGCGCAAACACTACTCATATAATATATGAGAGTGTTGTGTATTGTGCTTGTGCACTGTGTGCTCTCTCTATATATGTATACCTAACGGAAAAATTCATCGGCATAATTTATGATATGCTGCTTTTGCTTCTCTGCTGCTGCCGCCATTGCTCCTTGCTGCTCATATAATAATATCACCATCATCATGATCATCATCAGAAAAGCTTTGGCTCCTCCTAAAACTCATAATAAGATGAGAATAGAGAGAAAAGAAGTACAAAAAAAGAAGGGCAAGTATGAAGAAGAGAAGATACTGAGAAGGAAAGAACAAAAAAAGTACTAATAATAATAAAGTATTATATTGTACACTGTGTATGTGTGTGTGTACACACATATTACCAGATCGATTCGCCTAAGCTTCATTTTCAGCTTTTTTTTGCCAAAAGGAACAAGAGTACATAGTGAGTAGATAAGGGAGAAGAAAAAATAATGTATAAAAAAAAAGTATGCTTAATATAGAATATTATGTGCATGATGTGTATGTGCTTGTGGAGTTGGTGCCGCCGAAAAAAGAAAAGAAAAAAAGGAGAATTCATTAAAACGAACAATGCAATATAAAGAAGAAGGAAAAGTTGATGATGATGATGATGATGGCTTTTAATAGTTTGCACTCACTCACACACACACACACACACAGAGTCATATACATATAATGAAAGTTAAGTTAAGTAGTAATGTCGATTATTATGACTAAGATGTGAGATGACTACTACCTTTTTTTCTTCTTCTTCTTTTTTCTCTTTCTTTTTCTGCTAAATATAGCTAGGAGCCATCATCAAACATGAGCATAACTTTTTTTTCGGGAAAAAGAAAAGTGGTGAAGATGAGAAGAAGAAGAAAAGAAAAGCTTTGCTTTTTTACTCTTCTCCTTCTTCATCTTCTTCTACTACTACTCTCATTTCTTCACCCTCTCTCTTTCTCACTCTCTGATAAGTTTGGCACCAAATAAATACTTACGACAAGCAAAGTCAAGACCCGGCAGGATCGGATGGTCAGAACCAAAGTTAATGTGAGTGAGCAGCAATAAGTAGTATACATGCACAAAAAAATAATCATGTATGTGTTCCCGCTACATAATAATATTATGTATGTCTTAAATATTAAGGATATACTTATTTATGCATGTATGTATGTAGACACACTATATTGCAAAGTATAAGCACGAGCAAGGACAGGATATGGGACTAGGGAAAAGATATGAATAAAGTATTATTAATACACGCTCATTTCTTAAGAGAGAGAGAGAGAGAATGGAAGGAAGGAGGAGAAAATGAACAAAAAAAAGAGAGAAAGAAAGCAAAAATGCTCATAATATTCTTCTTCCTTTTTCTGTGTATAACATTATAAATAATATATAGCCATGTTACATAATATCTGTATACATATCTGCTTTGCTTGCGTTTGTTCATCTACTAAAAAAAGTTAATGAATAAAGCTTCCAGGGAAGAAGAGTCATCATCATCATCATCAACAACATCATTGTCGACGGGAAAAAAGTAGAAGTGATGGGAGTCATCAAAAAGAGCTCATTTCTTCTGCTTCTGGCTCTTCTACTACTGCCGATGAAGATGATGATTTCTTTTTGCCTGGTGGATGATGGTGGTAGTGGTAGTGCTGATGAGGATTCTTTCTTTTAGGTGGCATGTGTAACATTTATAAGTATATGAAATACACTAAGATATCAGGTTTTTTGAGGGTTGTACGATGAACGAATAATATGCATGTCGTCCAGAAAAGTCTGAGAGATGTGTGTATATGGTCATTAAACAGGACATATATACTTATTTTTAGAGGGGCAGTAAGTGAGGTGAGGAGAGGGAAGCTGTTGTAAAAAAATTGGCTTAACCTCCAGCTATATGACCGGAGAAAAGGGAAGAAGATGATGATTTTGGGTATATATATGACCAGTCAAGTCGAGTATGCAGCGGATGGTTTTTACGCAAAAGAATGCAGCTAAAAAAATAACCAGTTAATTTTTTTTTCATTTTACCCGGAAAATTAATGTAAAGTACGGGATAAATATCTATAAAGGAAAACAAAATGACCAAAAAACCGAATTTTTCCTAAAAAATTAAATATGCTTTATCTTGCAAAGCTATATACAACTGAAGAGTTGGGTGTAAAAAAAATAAAGTGGTCAGGATATCGGTATGCATACATATACAAATATCACACCTCAGGAAAGAGTGGTAGTATTTAGAAATTCATGACGTTTTTTAAACAGCGTTTTTATATTCCAAATTATATTTTTTTACCCTAAAATATTTATTGTTTTTTCGCTCTATTTTCCTTTAATTTCCCCATAAATCATCCAAACAGAATTTTCTTCTCTAATTTTCAATCCTTATTTCCTCCACACTGGTAGGCAGGTACCATTAATTATCCCCGATGCATAATCATGGCATTTTATTTTTCCCTTCAGAAAATAAAAAATTGCTCCTAGCCTCAGCTTAACTTCTTCTTTTTTATTAATTCTTTAACCCTTTTTTTATCGTACGATCCAATGTATATAACAGCTAGCAGCAGTGGTACAGTAGAGCCGTAAAAATCCGTATTATTATTCTATTGTGCTTAGTTTTTTTTTGATTATTATTATATCTCTCTCTACTCTTTATACTGTAATATCCCCAAAGGGAAACACCAAAAAACCCTGATAAAATGTCATGAAGCGCTCTCGCGGCTCAGCTAATTCATTATTGCAATCACCGAAAAAAAAGCAATACATATCCACCAAAATAAAAATAGAAACAAAACAGGGACAATAAATGGTAGCAAAACCAGAATAATAATAATTGTGAGCTTGTTTGCAAGAGAAATGTTTCGCGTGACTGATTATAGCATGCACACTTGAGCTACTACTACTATTGCTCACACACACATCACATTACATTACTATTGCTACTCATTTCACAAAAAATTGTGATATGGGACACAATGTGTAACTAAAACATTACCTATTATGAACTCACTCTCTCTCTCTCTCTCACTCTCTCTCTCTCTACTAACAACCACAACAACCAAAAAAAATTGTACGACTGATCGGCACCAATATTTTTAATACACACACGTTAAAAAAAGAACCTAAGAAGAATCAAAGCTATTAAATTATTGTGTTATGTAGATGGTATGTACATGTACACAATATAACAATCTAAAACTTGTGCATGCGACGACATGCAGCAGCATACTGTATATTATATTATATATGCTTCTTCATTCAGTTTCATAATATTATTTTTTTTTGGGAAAATGGGAAAAACCTGTGTAATACATTGGTTTACGTAACAAGAAGAATAATAATAGTAGTAGGATATAAAAACATATCAGACTGGCAGACCATAAACGTAGGTACATGCGTTCCAAAGTACCGAAAAACAAGAGAGGAAATCAACCCATTAGATTTACTACCATTTTTGTTTTGTAAAAGTATTAAGAGCCACGCTGATGATGATTACATTTGATGGTGCTGATGATGATGATGATGACCATCGTGATAGATGGAATAAAGTAAATGTAGGTATGTTCTCTGTGGTTCTCTCTCTCTCTACTTACATGAAGTGCTTTGTAAATTATTTTTTTTCGTTTTAAGCCATGCCACATGCAACTTTTTTTCTCCCTTTTTTCCCCAAAAAAAATTTTCATTGTTCTTATTCCAAAAAATCATTCCTTTTAATATATTGTTAGGCTAATGAAATTGTATTATTATTATTATTATTATATTTTTGCATTTCATTACTTGCTTCACTCACTTCAAAAGTATCACAGAGAAAAAGCTTGTGATATGTGTGTGTACTAATGTATGTACGTATATTAAGGACATTTTGAATGAGAGGAGGAAATTATCGCCGAATGATTGATTTCGATTTCAAGCAATTGAGAATAAGAGAGAGAGAGGCAACCCTGCTGAATAATTGATGGAAACCGATGGATTGATTGGAATTGCATGATTTCCACTGAGCATTATAATGAACGACAAGGATAAAGGAACAAAAGACAAAATTGTATCTAGACAAAAAAAAACTATGCATACTTTTTGGATTGTATGTATATGCATGTATATGTATGTAGGTATATCTATACACACACTTTTTTTACCTCCCTATTTTTATTTCTCTGCTGTCGCTTCTGCTGCTACTGCTGCAACGACAGCACGTATTGGGATTTATGACTACGACTTGCATAACAAATGTCAATGTGTGTAACGTTCAACTTTTTTTGTGATTGCGAGTTATTAACTAACTCGCTTCTACTCTTTTGCTTATAAACCACACCGAACACACACATACAGACAAAAAAAATTATATATTTTTTTTGCTTGCTTAAGCAAGACTTTTGTGTAGAAAGAGATAAAAACTAGCAGTGCTGCTGTATAGCATTAATTGCTTTTTGGCTATGTGCTGTACTCACTCGTCGTCGTGTCCTCATTGCACGTACGTACGACTCACTTGAACTTTCATGCACGCAGTAGTCATATAAGCCATAACATAACACATGCCCATTAAAAGTTGTAATCTTGTCATCTTCCATTCTTGCTTGAATAGTAATAGAGATAGACAGAAAGAGAGAGAGAGGCGACATGTGAATGTTATAGCTATTGCCTCTCTCATATTCTTCCTCCGTTTGGCGGGGTGAATGGTGTGTCCTTTAAGTACATTTATTATATGTGCTCGTATGTATGTAGTCATCAGGAAAAAAAATACAATAATAAATGCAATAAACTATCACATCCCAATGATATCACCAAAAAGTGCACTTTCATTTGCTTTTTTTTCCTCGAGACAAAAAAAAATATGACAAACTGTGTCCATTTTTCCAAGCATTTACTCAATTTGATGATGAGTTCCTCCATGTTACTGTTTCCTGTACAATTTGAGTACTTTTTGCCCCTCTTTTTTTCTGCTTAATTGTTACTTTTATTGCTGTCACGTCATGTTTGCATAGATTTTTTTGTGCTTTTATTGGATACTCTTCATAAATCGATTCCGCAACAACAAAAAAACTGACCGTGGAAACATTAATATTTTTTCTTTGAGTTAGCAGCATTTTTTGCCAAAAAAAAAAGAGAAACCTACAGACATGCTATTAACATGATGACCACAAAAAATGTACATATCTACATCCATGAAAAGGTGTAAAGCAAAGGTGTCGGTGTTGTTATTAATGACAGTCTAATATTACCAGGCGAGTGAGAGAGTGAAGCAATACAAAAGTTCCAATAAAACGGAT
>JAHZNC010005578.1:0-15120 GCA_027744095.1 Zhuqinia jingwanae | reverse complement strand
ACTACATTTTTGTTGTAATAACTTATAATATGATCTTAAGAAAATATCGATATGTACCTAATCCGTCGTGCTTGGTGTCTCATAATGCCCTATATTCATTCAAACAGTATAAAACAAGCTACATATTATGCAGTTCCAACGGAAAGAAAGGCAAAAGTAGTATATTCGCAACAAGATAAAATAGTCGGAAATTTGAGAGAAGACATGTTTAAAATTATATTGTCTGTCTCCCAAAATTCCAAAAGTGAAATTACTTAGTTTCAGTTTCCTTCCAGGATTTCCGCCAAGCAAGCTAAATGTTGACGTCTTTTGTTGTGTACCTGACGTGGAAGCATCAAGCATATTTGGATCGTTGAGATGAATATTTATTTTGATGAGGAATAATGATGAGTTGATGTTTTTGCTTTGAAAGTGAGCAGAGTATCTGAACATTTGGACTGTGGTTGTGTTTGAAAGTACATGAGCCACTTTCCAAATCCTCAGTAGTCCAATCATCTAATGTTTTGTTTGGTTTCCGGCCAGTGTTCCTGGCCAGCAAACAAGCGTTGGAACTTTTTTTTTTAAATTAAAATAGGATGGGAAAACGGGGAGTGATTTATAATAATCATATTTATTATAATATTAAGTATTGGATCGTTGTTGCGTGCCCTTAAATAGAAATAGAAACGTAATTTATCATCCAAAAATTTGATGGGTCGAGATGATGTTTTTTGCTTTGAAAAAGTATAGACTAGCAGAAAATTTGAAAAGGGGTAATGTTTGAAATTACATTAACCCCTTTCCAAATCCCCAGTAGTCCAATCTTTAAAAAAACATGCTATTCGTCTATTCTACAGTCGATGTCTCGGAGTGCCCCATCCGTCATAAAAGTCATTCATGTCCAATCGACTGCGTCACATCATGGGATGTTTCTGTTTAAAAACTGAAGTCAATCCTTTTCATTGCGCTGATGTTGATTAGACTGTTTGAAAATTTAGGGGGAGTTCAATGTTTAAAATTACATAGGACACCTCCGAAATTCCCAAAAGTCGAACCATTTTGGGTGTTGAAGGGCACAAGTTGGGATCCGCAACTCCTATTCTTTAATTTATATCTGGAAATTTAGTATTTCTTCAAATTTTGAAATTGCTCGCCCAGAGTTTAAAAAATTGTCAATGAAATGTAAATATTATGCAACTTTCACTAAAAAATAAATAAAAGTGTACCCGTATCGTCTTGACTTACCAATGTTCACCCTTACTTCCCTTTTTTGTTTTAGTGAAGATCAACGATAAAAGCAAAAACTGAACAATATTTGTTACAAGACAATGTCTAAAAGTGAATGTTTAAAAAAAACTTTATTATGTATGATTAGCCACAAACTTTCACTCACACACACGATAGAGGTGAGGGAGTGGGAGTGTATACTCATAATATAATAAATAATACAAAACATCAATCGATTTGAAGAAACAACGCAACACAACAAATAAATTAGACTCTACACGAACGAAATTTCCAAAAAAAGGGGCTTGTCCAAAAAAACATATTCGGACTTCACGGTTTTCAACAATTAATCCAATCATACGACGGGATTTTATCATTTTTTGTTTGTTATTTTGTATTTGTGTAAATTGCATGATGAGTCATAATGTATTACAAGTATACACATGATTCACATGGTATAATACGAATTCTAAATTTTCCAATTTTCCAACATGCTCAAGAAATATAGATTTCGAATGAGCATGAATTTTTTGCCAGCCATTGGTTGACAAAGGAACAATAAGACGTCTAATAAACTTTCCTTTTGTGTTACAATACATGTAATGCAGCCTTACAAATGTAAAATGTAATGTTGTGAAATGGTATGCTACACGAAAAATGCGAAAGAAAGAAAGTATACTGGTTTATGTTTTTTGGGAGAAAATGTAATACTTTTACAAACTCCCGTCCTGTTCTGATACTCAACTGTCGTATACTTAACAACCACTTGTTTGTGTAGTACTTACAACGAATCGTGACAGATATGAGTAAGGATTATTTACAGCAAGTGTACAATTCCATCCAAACGCAAAAGGACGGACGGTATACAGTCAGAAAATATTTATACAAGACTACCTTTGAGCGGTCTTTGAACAAAGTGTGGGAAACGAAGATTAAATAAAAGCAAAAAAAACTAATAATCTATGGAACAGGAAGCATATAGATTTATATAGCTTAGATCAAATGGCAATAATGTTTGTCACATGGACTGATGAATAGAAACATTCCAATTAAAAAAAAAATCCGCATAAACCAAATTCCTCCTTGTTTTATATTAGAGATAAGCAAGAAAAGAAAAAAGAAGATTATTAATGATGCATGCTAATGTGATAAAGGAAAGCCAATAATAACAAATAAAGTTTTTGCTGTAAAATGATGATTATATATTTTGGTTTGAAAAAGTAGTGATCACATGAAACGGCTTACCAATAAAACACCAAACCCATCCCACACGAAAAGCTTAAATAATTCCAAGTAGGCATACCAAATCCTTTCAAAACAAGAGTGCTGGTGGCATGTGATGAATGATTAAATAGCTGCTGCTCGTGTTGCTGTTAACAAAGGATTATTGCCAGAAGATGCTGGGATTATCAGTCTAAATGTTTTGCTGACGTTCGTGAAATAAAATGTCTACACAAAACTCCAGAAAACATTTAAACTGAGCTGTCCCATGTTGTTGGGAGTAGTATGAAAATATTCATTGTTCAATAACAGCACTCGTGTGCCACCAGCATGTCCCTAAATGCATGTGCTGGATCTTGTACTTGGGTGCTTTGTTATTTTGATCAGTATTGGACCAATGTTTCAAATTTTCTGCAAAAAATTATAAACACACTTTTTATTGATATTGGGAATGAGTCATATCCTAAATAAAGTCATTTTATTTTTTATTATGTCAAAAATACATTTAAAAAATTAAAGAGACGGGAGCTTACAATTGATGCGCTCGGTTTTTAATCATTTCAAAGGCTTGGATATAACTTTTTGAAGGGTCAGATGGCTTTGGCCGTCCCAACGCTATTATCACGTATTTCGAATTGAGTACAATTATTAACCAATTTGAACAACGAGATAGTACTGTTGACACTACCCGCAGAAATAATTTGATCTCCAAACAAAGTGGCTGTTGTTAGAAATGTAACTCGTATGTATATTTGGATCGTCGAGATGAATATTTTTCATTAAAGTAAAAATTTGGACGGTGCTTATGTTTGAAATTGCATTAACCCCTTTCCAAATCCCCAGTAGTCTAACCTTTAAAAAAACATGCTATATCCTACAGTTGATGTCTTGCATTGCCCCATCCTTTGGAAAAGTCAATTAATGTCCAATCGATTGCGTTACATCATGGGATGTTTCGGTTTCAAAAATAAAGTTAATCCTCTTCATTGCGCTGATGTTGATTAGACTGTTTGAAAATTTAGGGGGGGGCCAATGTTTAAAATTACATAGGACACCTCCCAAATTTCCAAAAGTCGAATCATTTTGTATGTGTGGAATGACTCCAATGTTTTTTATATCCAAGGAGGTTCGGTTCTATATTCAGTAAGCAACAGGGAGATTTCGCTTCTAATTTTTTCAATTCTTTTAGAGCTGATGAGATGCTCATTTAAAAATAGTTCCACTTGCCTATAATTGGGGTCTGTTCAGTCTTGAGAGCTGCTGCATCCGTTAAAGGTAGAGTAGATCCTTTATGTGTATGCATCATCGTTTGAATGTTCAGTAGCCACGTTTTTGTAATTTGGTTATAATTCTTGAGGTATGCAATAGATACTATTCACCAGTGTCATTGTATAGATAAATGTAAGGTATGTCATGGAGTCACCATCTTGCGTCAGTATAAAAAGCTCAAAAAAATTAAAAGTAGGTATGAGAAATAATTACTTTTGGAAATAAAAATTATTTTATTGAATGCATGAGTGAGTGTGTGCGCGTGTGTTACAAGAAATTTGCTACTGTTATATCTAATAGATTAATAGGTAGATAGTAATAAACATTTGTAACACTGCAACATTAATCTCATGTACACATTAACAAGTGCACAGTGTACAACTGTACAACGATGTATGTAGTGTATTTACGATTTAAAAAGTGATGATGATAATCATAATCTAGATGATAACATAGTGATAACCATTAACCATGTATGGACTAATTGTTGTTGTTGATGCGAAGCACCATTGTATTTTTGTATTTTGAATGGGATTTAATTCTGCCAATTAGAATGGATGTAATGTAACGGTTTTCGATATTAGCCTTTTGTTGTTACTGATTAATACTTTAAATAAATCAAAGTTAATTTCAATATAATCTCTGTAGATTAAATTAATGTTTGTGAAATGTTGTTTGGTAATTAATTAAATTTAAGATCTTTATTCATTAAAACTAACACCTCATTTGGAAACCAATAAAATTGTAGTAGCCTACTTATAAATCATTCAGGATGTGCAATCATTTTTATCGATCAGCTATTTGTACAAAAGGTAGAAATTTTCAACCGTAATGCAATTATTATTATTTTTCCTGCAAAACAGATATTGTAAATTGTAAAAAAAAATCCCGTGCAGAACAAAAAGTGCAAAAAAGGTGACGACATACTTGCAGTGGGGATTGGAAACTTTGTATTGAGCTCGGCTACCGCATAAAACCTTGATGAAATCAGGACGGAATATATGAAAACCACCTTGATTACACTTATGTAGAGCTTATTTCAATTGAATTAGCTCTACCGCCGTGAAGCCTTAAAAGTTGTTCTTTTTCATCTAAAGTGAAAGGTTTCCGACGCGAAAAAAAGTTGGCGAAAATGAAATACATTTGAGGTTGGTTGTTTGATTCGCCCTATATATTTTTATGCAATTTGGTGCCATGATAAACACACATGTGCCAAAATATGATAAATTTACATTTGATATGATTGTCATGCATGTGTGCATCCAATACATTTAGAAAATAGTACGTATAGCGTCAAACAAACTGGTAATCTTGTTTAATACTTGTCGTCTCAAAGTGCCCCATGCATTAAAACAGTACAAAACAAGCTACTTTGTATATTCTAGCAGTATGACGTAGCAGCAAAAAAGGAATTATGTTCTTGCAAACTATTTTTTAAATGATATTACGTGCATTATAATGTCAAAGTTTACCTTACCACGTCTTCCATATGCTATCCCCGAATGATTACAAAAAGGTACGAGTTTATATTCCTTTTCACTATGCTTGCCGATTTCGACCGAAATCCCCAAACATGGATGAACTTTGGTTGATTTGTTGTGGGTGTTGCTTTTGTTGTCAAGGTGGTGAAGAAGGTGTCAATATGAGTGTATGCATGTCTAACATTTATGAAATAAATTACACACAAAAAACTAGAGTACGTACGCTCACACTGTTACTCATCTCTGTTGACGATATATATTTGACACCCACTGACCAACAGCAGCAACTTCATATCTGCCATGTTATGTCTATGTTTTTTTTCTCCGACGTTTGATCTCACTGCTCCATGAATTTGAAAAAACAATGCGAAGTTGTCTTAATTTAATTGTTCAAAAAACAAGATGGCGTTGAATGGTTGAGAAATTGATAATATTCGGTTGATCACTTCATCAAATGTTTAGAATCTCCACCTTAAATTATGAGATAACTGAACATGTATTTTGACGTGTTCAGTTCAGGTGACTCAATTTCGGCCATTAAGTACATTTACAAACAATTACTAATAATGTTTTCTGTATGAATGAGCCCGAATTGTCCATTTTCATTTGCCCCGAATCCGAATGATTCACCTTTACTGCTTTTTTGCATTGGAAAGAAGCTGAGCACTGGATGGATGAAATGACAAACTGGAATAAAACTTAAAATGTCCTCCCAATTCTATCTTATTACTTTTATTTGTGTCTCCTTCCCGTCTAGTTATCTTATTTGTGATCTAGGAACAATAACATATAATATCTCGTGAAAAAATACAACAAGGTATATCAAAAATGGAAGAAAAAAAATTTTCTAGGAAGAGGGTTAGTCCAAACTTTTATTTTTGGGCTTTCTCCTTCCAACAATTGACCAATCAGGAGACATCAGTATATTTTTAATGCTTTGTTTGTGGTCGTGTATATAGACTGGTTAAATTTGCAGGTGAAAATTTCAAACATGCATGTATCTACTTGCTATATACCTATATGTATTCCATTTATCATCGTGCATACGCAAAAATAGTAATATGCTTTGGATCGGCATCAATTTCCAAGCCATTACTGGTGGACAAAGAAACAAAGCGTTCAGCAACTTTTTTCTTCCAAAACGTTAACAACCGTTCAAACAGATTTTTCTTCTACGTACGTTTCATTTATTGGAAACATGCTTCAATGTACTATTTATATCAACCTCAGAAAATGCTGAAGGAAATGTATAGTAGTTCATTCACGTTGCTTTCCTGAGAATGTGTAGTACTGGTGTTACACTTGTACTTTTGTTTGCTTAGTACTTTAGCTACCATTACGTATATGAATAATGCAAATCTGTGGATTTCATATTCCATTCCATCAACCAAGCTGGAGGATAAAAAATGAAAGAAATACCCAGAAAAAAACAAGCAGTTCAAGCCGCATTGTGCATATAATTGCTTTTCATATGAATAGAAATATTCCAATTTGTTCATTTTCCTGCATTAACAATCCAAAAAAATAAGGAATGAAAAGTATTATTTTTGTTTGATTTTTGCTGTTTTTTTGCTACGCCCACGGAAGCTGTTTTCAGGAGACAACTTGTTCAAAATGTCATTTAGGTCAAACCGAAATTAACAAAGTACAAGTAATTCAAGTGCTATATCAGCACCACTAACGTAGCCGATCTTAAACTACATGCTCCGGGTTTTATTTTCTTATAGGATAGGACAAGCTGGGAAAATACATGTACGAATTATTGCATGGAATTAGTGTCCAACAGATTGCCGAGAAAAACAAATTTCTTCTTTTTCGACAAACTCTAAAACCGAAAAAAGAACAGAAGAAGAAGACAAAGTTTTATTAAAAAAATAATTTAAATAATGCTCGGACTTTCTCTTTCCAACAATTTTCCAATTATATGACCAAGCACGATATTCTGCTTTGTTTATTAAGTAACGTAAGCAACTTCATAGATTTTTCAGGTCTCCCTATCCGTCCAGCTGCACGAAAACTTCAACTCCTGCACGCGTTGTCAATTTTTCTTCAAGTTATGCTTTAGGCCAATGGCACGAAGCCCATTGACAGTATCTTACATTTTCATACGTAACATGTTGCTGGTAGTTCCGCAGATAATTGTAGTTATGTATGCAGCTTAAGTTACTTTGTTACTCCGGTTGTACCGGTTCGGTGGGATGTTGTTCGTGTAAATAGTAACCTTGCAGGAAATCTTTGTGGGATCAACAAAATGTGTCCAGTGGTTGAAAACAAACAAGAATACTCATATTCAAGAATCTTTCAGATACACAGACAGTTGAAGACCATTCAAAAATCATGCATTTAGTTTACTTTATTCATTATGGACACTTTTATATAAAACTTTTTTCATATAAAACTTTTTTTTATCAAATTCTAGAAATGTATGAACAAGTAAGGTAGTATAGTTTTTTGAAAGAGTTTGTGAAATTCTCACTCACAAACTCTTGTTTTGATACTCAAGTGTCATATTCTTTACAACAACTTGTTTGCTTAGCACTTTGCAGTATCCCATATGAATAATGTAAATCTGTGGATCCTATAACCAATAAAGAAAGTGGTAAAGTAAATAAAAACCGAAAAAGGAGAATATTACTCAAAGATTCAGAATGGTTGAATGAAAAGTGCATACATGCATACATACAATTTTTTATTTATTGGTTGGATATTTCCTTTATGGAGTTCCTGCACGACTTTCTCTTTTCATCTTGAACGTGTGATCGGTTGCGGTTCATAAATAACCGCTATTGAAAGACTCAAAGAAAAGCATTTTTGTAAAGAATTGATGGGACATGATAAATATATGTAATAGCAACACAAGCCAACCGACACAGGTCTAGTTTTTAGAACAATTTTGTAGGTGGGCAAGGAGTTGTTGGTGGAGCGTCCTCTCAGGTTTTTTTATGTCAATTGATAATAGCATATGTTACGTTAGGACGGGTGAGATAATGATGATGATGTTATGATATGGTCACAAGTGCATTTGTAACGGCTCCAACGTAAAAAAATATTGGTGGTCATTCCTTGCTCTCATACCCTTGTCGACATTGAGAACAAAAAAGGATGAATCATATTACCCCAGCACTTATTATGAGCATGTAAGGTTTCAACAATTTAACGAAGAATTTCGTAATGAATTTAATGAAAATGAGGATTGTGCATTTGATAAAAAAAATAAGGATCTTCGTTTGATAGTATTTATTAGACAATTTTAATTGATTTTTTTTATTTTCTGCTATAATTTTGACTACATTTTTAATACATCTTTGACTACATTTTTATTTTTTTATTTTCTGCTATAATTTTGACTACATTTTTAATTGCTGCTACATCTTTGACTACATTTTTTATTTTTTAATTGCTGCTACATCTTTGACTACATTTTTTATTTTTTATTTCCTGCTACATCTTTGACTACATTTTAATTTTTTATTTGCTGCTACATCTTTGACTACATTTTTACTTCCTGAAGTTAATCATATTTATGTTTAAATTTGATTTACTAGACACTCAAAAGAAAGTGAAAGAAAAAGGTTAAAACTTCATCTTATGCTTATCTTAAATTTTTTAATTATCACGTCTAGACTTGAGTCTAATGAATTCTACTTGACACCTTGATAATGAAGTTTCCTGTTTTTATGGTTTCTTCTCTGCAATATCAGTTTCCCTGGGCGTATGACGACTGCCTGTTGTATTTTCACCGGGTTGCCTTTTCAAACTTTCCATTTGAAAATAACGCGCAAGCATTTCCCACCCTGCTTCCTTGTATGGTTGCTTTGGTGCCCACTCTTGTTCTGGTTTCCTCGACTTTATGAACGAAATTGGTTTCTTTTGTGCACCTCCACGATCTACATCCACGCCTTCATCATCGTCTGCAGCAGTATTTGACGAGATAGTAGTAATTATCAGCGTTGGTACACGTTCATGTATTTCCTGTTCAGGTGGATTCTGACTAACCCGACCATCCTCAACATTAGCTCTTTGAAAGCAACCAGTCCAGTTGATGACGAGAGCCAGAATAACAATCAGGCAGGTAACTGCACAGAAGCCAAGAAATAAACATGCTACAACTTGTCAGAACAAACAAAAAAAGTATTATTTTAATTTTATTTAATACAAAACCGTAGTTATTTTTCTTATAACAAAATAAAATAAAGTTGTAAATAACTTAAAATGTGATGTACCTTTATCCATTCTTCAAAATAAAAGTTTAAATCTTTATGCCATATGCCTTGGATTTAACTCCAATTTAAAAAGGTGAACTTGCTAAAAAAAACTTGTTGATCTGTCCACTTTGTCTGCTTCCTTGATGGAAACTGAGTGACGAGTGGGGAATGAATCTGCATTTTATGTTAGATGAGAAAGTTGCATGTTGCACTGTGATCTAGTTTGTAATCCAAAAAAAAAAATCTCTCTGGAATGAAAACAAGACGACTTTTGAGAGAAAACCAGTCAACTAAAATGTTCTTTGGACCAAATTGAAGTTTACACACCTGAGGTTTAGATTTAAAAAAGGATGCTGATTATGAGTGCTAGATTGATACTTGTAGATCTTTTGATCCTATTAATATGTGCATGAGAAATCATGCATAAAAATTAATACGGATTCAATGGTTATTCTCTCAGCTTTCAGTGTTTTTGTTGACTTTACATTGAAAAATACTTTCTGAGCATAACTACCAATTTAATATTATTATTATTCTGAGAAACGTTTGAACACTTTTACTTGGCACCTCTCATCTCATGCACGAAAAAGATGCCAAAAAAAGGAATCATCAATCAAAAAACAAAATCATATACCTAATTTGAATGTGGTTTAACATTGGTTTAACTTTTGAGAAGAGCTTTTTCAGCTCAGCAAACTATTTGAAACTGAAATGGGGGCACATATATATTTTTTTAAACTCCATAAACAACTTTACCAGCAAATGTAAAGAATGTTAACGATTTTCAGCAAAATAGTTTACATCAGATCATAAAAGTAAGTTTACTTTAGATAACGATCAACGGTGTATTTTTTATAAAAAAAACATCCAAATAAATTTACTATTTTACCTTTGTAATAATAATAGACATAGATGAAGATCTGCAGTAAAGAGTCAAAAAAATAAATAATAATAATAGTAAATTGTCCCAATTATCCTGTGGACCTTCCATATCTTAAATTGTATATCATAATAATTTTTTTTAAACTACTGTATAATTATTAACATTTTAATTTTGTTTTCAATGAGACAAAAAAATACTTGCTTCTGGTTTTCAACTCTGCGCTGGTAAATTGTTTAAATTGAGACAAGCTTTGGGGTGGAAGGCAGAAATGAAGATCTGGAAATATCGTACTTATGTAAATCCATCCCAGACTTTCGTTGGATGTCCTTAAGTGTACTTTGGTTGTTCTTATTGGAAAAAAGATTCAAAATATTGGATTTGTTCCCAAATAATGTGGGTTGGTATGATCGATTCTTTTAGCAGCAGTAGTTTTCAGTGCACCGGAAGGATGGTATTTTGGAATTGTCAGTCTGATTAGGTGCTGGATAGTACTGGAAATAATTTTAAACAAGCCCAACCCAACAGATAATCATAAAGGCACCACCTTTTTGTTGAGAATAACTGATGATGATTGTATTGACAGTAAGTGGATACTGGGTACATATGGGGCATTGTGATGGTGATCCCTACAAGATTTTAAAATATTTATAACAAAGAAGATTATTAAAAGAAGTTCATATTTTTCTTCCACTTTAAAAAGTAAAATTTGTAAGGAATTTGTTGGGAATAATTGATGAATGACCATTTTTCAGTAGCATGTGGTCGTGTCGTAAATGGGCTGAATGGTGAAGATGCCATATAAATGGGGTGTTGTAATACGGGTACTAGGCCTGAAAAAATCAGGAGGGTAAAATTTACACCACATACCTAAATTACATGTGGTGGCAAATTCGGGGGAAAAGTACAAAAAGTTTTATTCATCAAAATACATTGAGAAACATATTTTCCATTGTTGTTACTAGTGGCCGTTCCTTGTGAGTTTTGATAATTGGCAAATAATTAGACATTTCTCTTGCACTGCGCTCAAGCTGAATGTACGCAAAGTGAAATAGACTCTATCATGTGCTTTCAGCAAGATATTCCGCTGAAAGCATCAAAACAGGTCTCCTTCCCTTGTGTGACTTGTGTACACGAAGTTATTGGCGTTACATGGCCCATTTAAAATACTGTGTCTTCATACATCACTCATCCCCTGTTCCTGCCCTGTTAAAGCACCAAACAATAAAGCATAATTGAAAAAAACACATTTAATTTGACATTTCCTTTAGTTTATTAATAGTACTAGCATTTCATGTTATGGTAATCGATACAGCTTACCTTCAAATCCGTGCATTGTTTACTACTCCAAAAACCCTTTTGGTTAGACGAAGGATTCAGCAGGCTTTTTGGTGCATGTTTTTGAGAGTTTCAAATTCGAGTCATTTTCTAGGGTATGTGACAGTGATATTTACACAACACACTAGAAAAGGGCTCATATTGCCACCACGAACAGATTGAAAAAAACTTCTTTTGTTGAATTTCCAAAAAAAAAATGCCAACGTCATCAGGTTTTTCCACTGATTGTTAAAAGTTGATGCAGGTGTCAAATGTGACGACATGAATGTAAACCATGTTCCTTTTGATTTCAGATTAAAAGGGAGAGTGCAAGGTCAATAGCGGGACATCTCATTAAAACATTAGACTGCGTTACAAGTTCCAGTTTTTGTATAGCTGAGGAGGGACCAGTTTTGTTCACATTGTTGACGCTGCTGCTGTCGTTACAGGATTAGAAGATGTTGTGTGTTGTGTTTGGGAGTTTCAAAACCAAGTCTCTACAGAAATGCGTGAATAAATACTTACACGACACTTCCGCACGTACGTGATATTGTCACTATCACTCTCTCATCCAAAATATTATGTACGGCGGCCTGTTGAGAGTACAAGAGAAAGTCGACATTTTTCTGGTAAAATTCATGGGATATATGTACACTGCAATATAAAGACACCAAAATCATTCAGCTTATGCACCAAAGAGCATCGGAATTTTGCAATATGGATCAATGTACGCAAATAACTAAAGAAAGAATGAAAAATTTGAAAAGTGCGAGTTGAATTGATGATCACGATTACATAATAGATGCTATAATGAAAAACTGAATCAAAATTAAGATAAACCATAAAGCAAGGTTGCATGTAAAAAAGTTGTTAGTAGGCGCTCCTTTTGTTCTGATGTTATTTGTTAAGCTCAGAAGATGTGGGTTACAAGGTTCGCGTCTGCGATATTGTAACACGCTGACACAAAATAGGAGAGAAGCAACTGAGAAGATTTTCAGAGGAAAATGACATTGTTTGTTTTGCTTGTGTTCAAATGCAAAAATCTGCATATATTGTGTATACAAACATCCAATGACACAGTGATTATCTTCATTACGTTGTACGCATCACAAAATATTACTTCACAAATTTTCATGAATATTTGTATTTACCAAAAAAAAGTTATGAAAAGATAGACACCCACTAGCGTTATCATTGTATCTGGGTCAAATGTTAAATTCCAAATACACCATGAGTCTTGCATTGTCATAGCTAAGCTTGAACACATTGATAAGAAAATCCATGATTTCTACCTAAAATCCATCCATCCATCCATCCATGAAATCTACCATAAACGACGAATAATTTATCAGATTCGATATTAACTGACTTTGATTCTTACCGAAGCCTCAGCTTCTATTTTTTGGGTACGACATTCTTATTTACACAAACGATGTAGAAAATAAACATAATGGTAAAAATACTGTCTGCGCTAAAGTGCACGAACAATTTTAAAAATAACTTGTTTTAACCATCAACACGGCCGGTTAGATATGCCAAGATATCATATTAAAATTAAAATAAGGTGTAATAATGTCTTATCAACAGACAAAGTCTGTTTTTCATTGTATTTGTTCTTGGTGAAATAGATTAGATAAGATTATATAAATTGGTGAAACTTTCTTGGCCAAATCTATGTACTCTATCAGTTTTTAATGAGCCACTATGTTTATTTTATTAGGAAAATGATACAGAGTAAAAGTTGTTCAGAATTCGATTATGAGTTGCGTAAGGTATTATATGGGTTGTCGGGGGAAAAAATCTAAATAGTCAAAATATAAGCTTCTAGGCATTTGGCGCTCCATACAAAAAGCGCCCTATACAAAAAGCGCTCCATACAAAAATCGCTCTGTAAAATATCACATCAATCCAAACCAAAACTGGGCAACATGAACCAATACCAAACGGAGAACTACCATAGTACCACAACTGGGTATTTCTGGACAAAAACGAATGAAAAATAAATAAACAACGCAAACTGAGTTTAATTAGAAATAATAACTTTATTTTTGTTGCTGAGGCAAGGCGCAGCTCAAGAATCATTAAAGACTCTTGCAAGACTAATAATTCTAACAATTTCTTATTTATACTACTTTCCAACTTCCGGTGGCGAAACCAACAAAGAAATAATCATTCCAAAAAATATAATGTATGAGATACCTCTAGCTTATCTCTTCATGAAGAGTAACAAAGAAATTTTTTTTATCTTTTCTGCTGGAGAATAAATACTTAAGATAACTATATCAATTCACAATGCCAACTGAAAATACTCAATAAGTTTCAATAACAAAGAAAAATGTGAAAATAAAACTTTGAACTCATGCGTAATAACAATTTTACAAACAATCATATTTCAAGAAAAGTAATTTGTAAAATAAGTTACAGATACCACATACAGTTCCTTATTCTTCCTTGCAGGGAATGTATTTCACTTGTATTTTTGTTTAAATATATATAAGTGTTTTAATCCAAGCATTTTTTGAATGCACTTGTTTATGCATTCAAAAAATGTAGGGTAGAAGTACGCATTCAATACATGGGAATTATGTTGATACTTTTTTAATCCTCGATGTTACTTTTTCTGCTCCAACGTAACAAATGTGATAAAATGAAGTATAAACCCAGTTTGACTTGTAGTTCACAAATTTTAGTTGCCAGTCTACGGGTGTAGAAAATAATACTTTAAAGTTTTCCTAGCTCATCAGTCTTTTAAATACATGAATTATTACTAACTATTTAATTTTAATACAATTTTTACTTTTGATTAAAAATCAACATAAAATGCCGCTAATTTTTATTTATGGATTATTATATAGCTGTAGAACCTTTAAAAACTACTTTTTGCTTTATTGAACGTTACTTAAATTGTGGAATGTTACATGTATATAGCCTTAAAAATATTAACTGTTAGAAATTGTTTTATTTATTGACAGTGGTACGAAATCAAAAAAATTGTTGGCTGTTGTATAAAAATTGTTGTATGGAGAGTTAATTTTATAGAGCTTTTTTGTATGGAGCGTTTTTTGTACAGAGCGCATTTTGTATAGAGCGCTAAGCGCCGGCTTCCAAATATAGCACCAGTAGAGCCAGCTTATGTCGCAGAACCCCAAATAATTTCATTTGCTGTACAATACAGCTTAGCAAGGTTACTCGTATAAATAAGTTTTTGGTCACTCGCAAAAATTGCACCAATGATGATTTGTAAAAATTTAATGAACTATTATTGTGGAAAATATGATTCCAAAATAGTGACGTTAATAAAATAAACCTAAGTAAAGCAGTAGTTATGAACTGTTTTCACTACTTTCTGCAGTGTTTCGACTACTAAGTCAGTTATAGTTATTTAACTACAATCAACTAATTGCGATTACAAAATAGACCTCATGTTTGGAATCAGCATGTCCGATTTCTATTATGCACATGCCTCATACGTACATACTATGAATGCATGGCTTATCGGTTTCCCTTACCCCCGGGGGGTGACCCCATGACCTCATCTTCG
>JAHZNC010005577.1:0-13498 GCA_027744095.1 Zhuqinia jingwanae | reverse complement strand
TTAGAAAATCCTGCATTTATAACTGAACATCCCAAAAATTTATATGAAGAAGGCAGATTTTCGCAAGTACCTCTGATTATTACATTTAATAATGTGGAAGGGCTACTGTTAAATGCTTTGAGTAAGCGGGGGATAAATAATTCTGACGACTCTTGACAAAAATGATGCGCAACAATGTGACCTTGTGCCAAATAAATATAAATTTCAGGTGTGCTTTCCTCCCCTGAGCTAACAGATGAGTTCAATAATGATTGGAATAAAGCAGTAGAGGTTTCATTCGGTTTTGACAAAGAATCCTACTCGAAAGATGCCGTTCTTTGGGCCACTCAGCATTTGAGGGAACATTATTTCGGCACAAAACTTGTTGGAAATGATACACTTATGAATTTGACAAACATTTACACGGATGGCAACTTTGCACAAAGAACAAGAAGAACTGCACTTACTCACGGAAAGTATGCTGCAGTGTATGCCAGCGTATTAGGGTTCAAGGGAATATGGTCGCAAACATTTGCGATGGGATTCAAACAAATAATAGGTAAACCTACATAATGCACATGTCTAGTAATTGTGGACAAATTTTATGAGATTCTATTACATTTGATCCGTAATAAATAAAACTAAAATGATTTCAGGAATGACACACGCAGGTATTAATTATTATTATGTATATCTGTTTAAATACCTGGACACACTTGTACTGTTTTTTAAGTTATGTAAAAGTAAATTTGGTATTATATTGTAATTGTAATTGGATAGACGATCTCAGCTACCTTTTTACGGATTACAAATACCCTCCATTTCCTATTGATTCTCCCAGTGAAAGGTTTTCAAAGTTTTTGGTCAAGCTGTGGGTCAACTTTGCTAACACGGGGTGAATAAAAAATGATTTATTTAAATAACAAAATCTTATTGAGACTATGAAAACCAACAGCCAATCTTTGTAGGGATCCAGGTTTGGTATTAAATGATCAAAAGTGGAATCCGATTAGCCAAGAGGAAATCCAAACTGAAACAATAAATTGGCTATACCTGAAAAATGAGCCAGAGTTTCTTGTCGAGCCATTGCGGGAGCGCATGAGTTTGTGGGATCAAATTGACACTGTTTTAGAAACTGGAATTGTTCCTAGTAGTAAAGATGAATTGTAAAAATAATGTTTTGCAAGATTAGTCTAATTTAACTGGCAGCTTCATATTCAGCAGTTGTTGTTAAATGTAATTCATAGTTAAAAATTTGCTTTATACAACTTTTTTTTTAGCTCTTGAGGACGTACTGAAAATGGAATCCCAGTTTATAATCGACAACAATAATTCTGAGAATTCTTTTAAGAATTCGTTTGACATTAATATTTTCGTGTTTCATTATACTTTTGTCCTGCTACTCGTAGTTGTATTTTGTGTCATGCTACATTCTATTAATATACACACTGAATGCTATGCATTGCTTAATATAAAATGGCAAAGAAAAAATTATGATCAAATTTAAGATACATAAATAAAAACTAAAACTTTTTAAGGTTTGAAATGGTTTATTGTGACAAATGGAAAATGTATGTTTTGTAATAATAATAATGCAAGTATGAAGTACATCAACAAACCATGTTAGCTGTTAGCTTCAAAACTGGGGTTGTTTGAGAACAGGTCCTTGGTCCCGTTTGTTACCATCTCCGTGGGTAGCGATCACTCCACATGGACTTCCAAGTTTCGCTGGCTCCCCGACAAAAGAGCAAGCGTGACACACATTGACACAGCAAGCTCCTAGTAAGCACCCAAGTAAAACATTCAGCGCACAGGAGGAACCTGTCCCTTCTTTAAACCAGACAAGTCCACAGGGTAAGCAACCTATAAGTACAATCAAATTTGATCAGCATAATAAATTACCTTCGGCGGGGCGCTGAAGTGAACTAAACTAACTAACATGCCATCATCTTTTCCCATGTATTGTAGATCATCTTGTTCTTGCATGGAAGCCATAGTTTATCAAGTTCACAAAGAATCTGAATATAAAAAGTGAATTATCAACGGATTAAATATAATTTTACCATAAGTACTATTATTAAACTGTTACAAATATTTAAATAATACCAAATCAAGTGCACTTCACAGTTCACAGCATATATAATAACTTTAAAACTCAACGAATGAAGAGTAGAGAAAACTTTCAGGCGAAAACTGTTTTCCTATATGTAGCGCTGATAAAATATTAGGTGCTCGTAATAACCCCAGAATAAAATTTACACCCACCAGACTTATTAGACTTGGATGCTCATTACAACCAATAAAGCAATTTCGATGTCTGTATGTATTGTATTGATGATGTTTTGAAGTAGTTATAATAGTTCTATACAACCTTGATATTTTTTTATATTCCAAAAATGCATAATATGCATGTATCTACATATTTTTGATTACGTGTATAACCCTTCATCATAATTCCATTTTCATGTGTAATTTGCCGCTAGGATACGCTATCTTTGAAAATAAAGCAGCTACTAATAATAACGTTCATATTATTATGCATCATACATTCCCCAATAATGGTTGTATTGTAATAGAACACAATGTGGGGTGGCCACATTTGGGAATATGTTAGTGGAAATACTGCTGAATGATAGAGATTCTAGGAATTTTGTGCTTACAGCAGATTGTTCGCTATTCTCAACTTGCTACAAGTAATTTGTTTTGAAAAACCTTTACATTCAAAATTCTAAACATGCAACTCACCAATTACCGTACAAAGATCATTTACAATTTGTCATGACAGGATATTGTGGTGTATTATATATACCATATATACCACAGATATGTTACACTCTGCTGGTTTTTTTGCGATACAAACCAGGTTCCATAGACATAGACGTCATCCGTGGAGGAAAATGGGTTTACAATGGGACTCTTCATGTAAACACAATTCTATATCCTATTTTGTGTGTAAGATAAAAAGCAATTTATTAACACCACTTCGTGTACGTACTTGGAGAGACTAAATAAACTAACAAAACTTGATAAATTACATAACACATTCATAGGAATGGAAACATTTCAACATGCTTATGAAAACAGCAGTCTGCTCTGTAAATCTTCAAAACTCCCTAATGTATGATTTTTAAAATGGTTCTTCTGCATCCGCATATCTTCGCCTTCCTGTTTATTAGCTTTAACCGAATTTCGGAACGAAAATACCTTTTCGATGAAGGACTGACTGAGTTTATTTTTTGTTGGTGATTCGTTGTTGGTTCCGTCCATCAGTTTAATTATATAATGGTTGTTCGGACGAGCTACTATTAACAATGAATTGGGAATAGAACGAGGAATTGAAATGTCATTGACATGAATCTGTACGTATATTATGCGATTTTTCATTGTTGTTGGAACAACGCATATCCTTTTATACCATGAATGCTTTAAACTAAGATTAAATCACGAATCCTTTTGTTAAAATAAAGTAGGTGTTTATCATCAACTGACATATTTAGGTTAAACCTCGAACATGAAATTTATAATAAAAAATTCGTCATGCATGTTACAAAGAATTAATATTGATAAATTATAATCATCATAATCATCATAAAAATTCAAATTACTATAAACATACTTGGTAAAGAGTTTAAGAGTTTCACCAATTTTATTAAATATTGTTACATAAGTTTTAAAGACATAAGAAAGTGTAATATTTTAATCCAAAAAATATTGAGGCGATGATCGGTAGGTAACTTACTCTGGAAGCGTTGGGCTATTGGGTACCTTTCTTACTATTTATTAAAAATATAAATTATTGCGCTTTAAATAATCGTACGAATCATCAGTATAAACACCCGTCAGAAAACGCAAATCCGCTTGCAGGCTCCAACTACGGATTTTCCCGCAAACTTCATTAGACGGATGAACATGCTAAATGACAAGCACGATATATGTATGACAATCTCATATTACTCTAAAATCCAACAGGTCAATTTACAATTTTTATGTCGTAGTACAAGGCTACTTTTGTATAAGGCTACTTTTGTTGCGTTTTAAATACCTATTATGCATATGTTTAACATGAATCATTTTAAGACCTTTATCGAATGGCAAACAAATATAATAAACAATTATTAACGAAATTTTAAAACATAATATTGCATGCGAATTGCGAGTATAGAGATAAATCACTAAAAAAATTCGTTGTGTAAAGATTTCTTCATTGCCTTGTCCTTCTTATTCGTTTTTCTTGAAGGTCAAGGCATGGGAGAATATTCAAAATCTCGACTTGCCGCTCGGGCCGTCCTTGAGAAATTCATGACCTGTAGAAATATAAGTATTTTAGCGTTCTTCATATTCCAATTCAAAACCAATTCAAAGTAACACACTGTTAGTCTTTATTCATATACTTATGATAACTCACCCAATGGATTCGCACATTTCCCACATTTAACTTTGTACGCATTGAAACAACCAAATTCCTTGTGTTTGGAAACAGAGTCATCAATAAACTCCTGTGAAACAAAAATAAATAAACTTTTCAACTGACAACACGGAAGTCATATACACTAAACAATACAACAAACTGTTCATATACAACAATAATAATTATTTTTAACAATTTGAATTTGATCCTACCAGGTATAAAATGATCACGATATACTTCTCGGCTAGACCAGGAACAGAAAGACATGTTTACGCCTGCCCAATTTAAGGTACGATTCGTTAGATGAGTAACAACTTTGCACACCTGAAGAAAAAATATACAACTTATTAACTTACTTTGGTTATTATAATTAAAAACTTAAATTGCAAGGCTGTAAAAATAAAAAACGTGCATGTACCCTTGGTTGACTACAAATTAATGAGTAATTGCAACTGCAAATGTACTTTGCTCATCAAGCAGTATGTATTGTGACGTAATAAGTAATAAGCACGCAATGTGCGACAATAGTATATGTTACGTACGCGTCCTTCGTCGATAAGATGATACGTCTAGCATCAAAGTTCCTTCGTTCTTTGACCCACCAATACTGATTACATTAAAAAATCTGTGTAATTAATGTGTACCCTTTTTCCAATGAAAATATTAAACTTGTATGCATATGCATGTGCAGGTGTTCTCAACATTATTATGATGTGAAAAAAACTAAAAACATAAACAGTATTTTGTGATGCGTCCCACTTTTCCTTTCGTCAGCCGAGCCTACACTCCACTTTACCCAAGTACGAGAACGCTTCACCTCCATGCATACTTGAACAAGTGAGCACTGCTGATTGATACTCTTGCCACGTAAAAAACACAGTACAGTGCAATATGCCAGTTATACTGTTAAAAAGATTTTGATTTCAAATGCTACGCTCAGTGAAGTTGAGTGTGAAGTGTATTTTGCGTATTTTGTATACAAATATGTTAAATCGATAAACTTTTATAATGATATAAAAGCCATTTATAAACACACTCCCACCCCATTTGCATACATTGTACACAGAAAGTTCTTTGACTTATTGACTCACGTTTTAAATTTTCAGAAATGAAATAGTAGTGTTAGTAAAGTCATTTATATCGCGGCATCTGAAAATAACATTTTAAAGCACAAAAGAAACGCACATAAGTAATCACAATTAAAAGGTGAAAACTAGCCAGTATGACGTGCGAATGATTATATTATGTTGCACATTACTATATATATTACACTCTAATGCTGCCTATGCCCCGCTGCCGAATAGCAGTGTTGTTCATTAAAAATTGTATTAAATATATTTTTGTGTTGTTTGATCGATGGGATTTATGTACAAAAACAAAATAAGATATAATAGTAGCCAAAATAAACCTTGTTACTACTACTGCGATTGGATCTAAGTGATAACCACAACCACAACTAAACCACAAAAAAAATACGCCTTTGAGAGAAAGTTTTTAAAATATATTAAACTTACAGTTTACTGGTGCGTTGTACGTAACTGAAATTCACAATCACATCCTTTTGAAATTAAATTAAATGCACTGCACTGCATTCACAATCACACTACATAATACAATGCGCCAAATGGTCTGTAAATAGCCAACAGCTGAGAGATGTTTTTATGATCAGCAGGTTTTAATTAATTCATGCTTACGTTTCAAAATAAGGAACTGTATTTCATCGAACCGGTTTTTTCTATTGTTTTAAAAGTTTTGCTTGCTTGGACAAGAAGATGATGTAGTAAAATCATGTGAGATCAATAATGATGTAAAAAATGTGGATCAGCAGACGTGAGATATGCTGTTGCTGTGCATTTGTGGATGACGGATGAACTTGAAATGAACTGAATACGCATTTCCATGGGATACTCCAGCCAGCCAGACTTACTCCGAGCCTTTCTCCTGAATAAAGTATATACAAAGCATACGTCACGTCACAAAGTCACAAATTTTACGGCAACAAACAATTATTATGAATTACTAGCATATAATACTGCCAATAAAAAATTTACTTTTATTTATTTTCTTCTTTCTTTTACATTCATCATCCCTTTCCAACAAAATGCGAGAATCAAGAATTTTTCCCATTCCATTCATATAATATGTAAAGGTAAATACACGTTTTCTACAATTTAAAATTAATTCACAAATTATGCTAATTAAAAAAAAATGAAATAGGTAAGTCACATTATTATCATACACAAATAGTATGCAAATTTATGGAGAAACCCACTTTTATTAATAGCTTTAACAAATAATTTCCTTTTTCTTTCCTTTTTGGCATTTTTTTGCTTAATTTCATCACTTTTGTTACGCAACACACAGCTAAGAATATTTACTTACACTCGATGTGCTTTCTTTTCATGCACATTTTGCATGGAAAGTGCAAAGTACACCCACTTTTGCGAGTGACCCTTCATATACATAATATGACCCAGGTCGGATACAAGTTCACACAGTTCATACATGCGATGCACATATTATGAAATGAATGAATAGTTAAAAAAATACGATTGTACAAGTTTCAAACAGCTATTTTTCCATATGTTTGCTTGCCTTGTAGATAATATGCATACGTCGATCCGAAATGGAAGTGGTTTTCTATGGAATATGTAATGATGACAATGACCAATTTTCTTAGTTTGTAATTCAGAAGAAATATTACAGTGTACAAAACATGGATATGATATGATAAAGTGATAAAGTTCATTTCTATACATGATTACTAAATGTGATTTATGCCATAATTCATTCTAGGTATATAGTCCAATGGAATGGAACTGGTATAAAATACCAACTACCCTTTAAGTTTATAAGTCTGTAATACAAAGACCCGAACAGTAGTAGAAATGTTAATACCCATCAAGTGCTTAAATGTGTAATTTCCTGACAAATAGATGAAAGATTTTTTGTGTTGCAATAAATTTTTGCCTGGTCAAATCTCACAAGTTTTAGCACATGTTGTTTTAAATTATTTTATTTTGTTACATTTGTATAGTACACTTGAAATTTTAATTCGTTTTATTTGCACTAATCATCGAATTATGGCAGGTACCAGTTCTTTGAAATGTGCGTGCGTAGAGGAATCTGAAAATTTTACAATGGCGTCTTTAATTCAGTTTTACGTGAAAATAGTTCGACCACAAGACGAAGTGAAGTATTTGATGACATACCTAAGTGTCTTAGATTACAAGCAGGTAAACGCAAAATTACATATATTTGGACTACCACCTACACATCTCCTTTTACTTTTTTACAAATTTAAATATTACTCATTGACCATAAAATCGTTTATGCATACTGATTTCTTCCAAATAGGTAGTAGTGTACGTCCGTGACCCCATTCGATCAACGTTCCTGAGTGAAATTCTTGAAGAAGAAGGGTTTTCCTGTACATTTGTGCATGAGCACATGTCTGCCAAATATCGCCGGGGCCGGTTAGCGATGTTTAAAGAAAATGAAGATTCGATTAAAATATTAGTTACCTCCTGTTCTAGTCATGCGAAGGAATTCGATAATGTCGATGTGATTTTTATGTTTGATGAAGTTGAGAACTCTTTGTTATATAACCATCGGATATCTTCAAAAACAGCTAAAAAAGTAATTTCAACGCCACTACTGTCACTGTATTTACATGTGTTCCATTTGAATTAGTTTGATGTATATTTGTTTCGAATAATAATGACTAACTTTGCACTTTTAACATGAATATGCAGGGACTGGTGATTAATTTTATACGAAACGATGCCCATATGGAAGTTATAAAACAGGTGGAAAAGCAGCACAACACAAATATTCCCAAGCTTCCTGATCATCTCTATACATCTTCATACAGTAAGTACTAATAATAATTAAAAAATCAAGTTTTTTGTATTTTGTAGTTTGGTCTCTTAAATTCTAGCTTAAAGTTGTTCTTGGTTTTATTTCCAGTGACAGTCTGAAATTGGCTCGTTGTCGCTTTCCCGAATATGAAATGAAATGTGAAGTACAATATGTATTTTTTAGTACAAGAAATTTAATGTTATTTAGCAAACAGTTTTATACAGATATCACACATAATTTAAGTTGTAAGTAAGTTTAAATTTTGATGCTCCAATGAACTGAGTTATTTTTACGTAATATTAAATAAATATATTATTTTAAACTACAATGCTAATCATACACGTTACTCTATCCCTCGTGACCTCCAGCGGCGGCTGTTGCACCATTTTCTATCTGTAAAAGCATCAGTTCATTTATTTGGGTAGCGAATTCCATGAGTTGAGTCATTAGTTCAGGTATTGTAGCAGGTGCATGTCTTGATAAAATGTATGATATCGGTATGGCAGGGATTGCAAACGGTAGAACTTTCAACACAAATGGAATTAGAAATAGGTGCGGTCCTATTACTCCCAATAAATCATCCAAAGTGCTGTCCACCTCTTTTTCAACAGTTTCATGAGCATTCCCATGTCTTCTGACCTTCAGAGAAACCCCTTCTTGCTCATGAGAAACCTTCAAAAACACGTGCAAATGATGGGAACCATAAAGTTAATAAATTGTTTTAAAATGTCAGCCATCTACAAAAAACTAATATGTTATTAAAAATATACCAAGTTACCACCTTTTGGTTAATTACTGTTTGATAAGCTGGAACATTGAGCTTGTTTAACAGCATTTTTTGTGATTGATGATAAGGGTAACGGTAGGGAATGTACTTATTATTCCGTGCTCTAGAAAATGGTGCTGACCGGTACCCTTTTGAAAACTTTGTACCACCCACTTGGAAAACTAAATCAATCAGTATGATTGTGATATAAATACTGCGCAAACGAGCGCATGCATTACTGTGAACTTTAAAGATTTCCATTATGTTTATAACAAAACTGTCTTAGTCTGAACAGTGACAAATCCTAATGTAGAATGAGTGCTTGAAACGGGAAGACAGATCAAATTTATTCATATGGCTGGGTGTGAACCGTGGTGTAATTTTATTCGAAAGGAAAATTGCCGAATTGATTGATAAGAAGTATGTATGTGTCATCGCCCGTCGGCAATGATTTCCTTTTTAAAAATAACTCTAATTAGCCCAATTTAACTTATCTAGGCAGATGTTTGGTGTAAGATGGATATCGTGCTACTTAATTTCACAGTAGTACATCATTGCAACTTACAACGTCGTCATATAAAAGGGGACTTTAGGAAATCGAAAACTCGTCGGCATCAATAAAACACAAAGATCATCACGAATGGTCATTTACAACAGTAATGCATTTATAAAATGGACTTACTATTTTTAGATATTTGCCCTAGTGTTGCCATCTCAAGTATACTCACATTCATTCATACTAAATGTTTACAACACGAAGAGGGAATCTTGAAGATTGTTGATATATTTGTTGCAATAAATCACATCTTCGCATCATTGTCATTGCCATCACTTTAGCACGCTTTTTATTATGCTCATTTAAAATTACAGTTTTTCCAATCTGAAAAATTCATTTATTCTTTCAATAGCACATGTATTACTATTTACTCACATACCATTTACATTTAAATATAGATAAATACTTGAAATAGGATTGTGATATTTAATTACCCAATTACAACTTTGTACATTTTTAAAACTTGTAAGTGTATATGTTGTGTCGGAACAAACTTAAAGTTTTGTTAGTTCATACCTATAACAATAGTTCAGTTCTATTATTGACCATGACAAACAATCAGTCGTACTTTGATATTAGAAGGAGTTACTCCTAAATTTATTTAAATGTCACATGTAAAAAAAACTATACGTGTCATCATTATAATCATACTAAAGCTATATACTACTGCAGTGCAAAAACCCCATTGATGCACAAAAGAGCATTACAATGTATTTCATTGTAATATTTTAATAATATTTTAACTAGGTATATATGAAGCCTCCATATTCATTTAGGTATACATATACAAAACTATGATGATGATGAATCATCATTGATGATCACCATGAGTCATACATACTGTTGGATTTTCCAAACCTTTCTTTCACATCTTGTTGTAGCGGGAACATCCTCCAGAAACTTAAAAAGAATGATGACGTCGATACCTAACTTAGCGTACACATTTTATAACTTCTTAAAGTGCAATATTGTTTTAAATTGTAGGAAATGCACAAACTGATACATGTGTGAAAAATTTCCTGATAGCTTGCAGCTAAGAATATACACAGATAACTCATTTTTATGAAACTTTTCCTCAAGCAGCTCATAAACTTGCATCTATGAAGTGGGGGGATGTCGCGAAAAGATGAAATCATGGTGTACTTTCCCTTCATGATTATTTTTAAGTGTTTTTCTGAGAACTGTTTGAGACAGCTCTTACTATCTGCCTGCATTCTGGTAAGCAAGAAAACATTATACCTGTAATACAACCAAGAAAATGAGAATTAGGTACTTGCTTACATGTGTGTCATGCACCCTGAAAATTTGTACTTGTTCGTGTAACCAATTAAAGCCCAGACAAATATTATTGTGGTGAGAACCAACGACACGTGTATATATGTATATGCGTGAAAAATATTAACCTTCATTATCCCTGTATGCTCATCTGCTGACGAAGTTTTTGTGGTATTGGCAGAGTTGTAAATTTTTGTTTTTCATGTAGTTTTAGTAATTCCCATCGTATTTCTTGAAGGATTCCCCATAAAATTGTACATTATAAATCCATTTCTAGAAAAACACTGAAACACAGCTTTGCCAGTTAGTTGCAAGATATACTTCTTGACATGCACTTTTGCTCATTATTCGTTAGCTGTTTGTAGCATGTTACTTACTGCTTGTATGCTAGAGGCAGAGATAAAAATCCATAATTGTCTATGCTATGCACTATAGACAATCACATTAAACTGTAATTCTACTTACCGTGTAAAGGTATTTATTTATGTAGGTAGGCATGTTTTAAGATTCAATGTTCTTACAAACTTCATTCTAGTCACTGCACTCATTAAGTCAGTTCAAGGCAGCAATGAATCTTAAATTTTATACAAATTTCCAGATGGTAAAGTAACTTTCAAAGACGCAGACATTAGTAAATGGATTGGCCTCTTCTTTCTTTCAACAGTGTCAATTTCTCTAAATAAATTGTGACAATGAAGTTGACGTATTTAGACGTATTGCTTATTTTAGGTAAGCAGAGTATGTTATATCTAGCCTAATAATCTATAGATTGACAAAGGGTAGCGGACTGTCAGTTTACTAATATGAATATTATTAAAAATTTCAGCATTCATAACCGAATATATACAAACATCTCGAATTAAAGCCACAGTCAACCCTCCGGCCAATTATTCGCAAATACCTATGGATTCTGTGCTAAAAGAAAGGGATAATAATACTGCTGATAACACCAACAACATGAGCTTGTTAGCATCGCAGGATATAGTTAATCAGTCCACTTCCCCAACTACGAATGAGACATTTGCCACGAACAATGACAAAATAATTACTAATGATAACAACACCTTCAGAAGTTTTTTAACAAATCAGGCACCTGAAACTACAACAAATGTTTAATACATCATTTAACAACATTAATGCAATTAATTTATTCGCCCAACGGATTAGCCATGTAAGATAATAAAAATACGTATTCATTCATTGTATGCACAACGTTATCTCAATTTCAATTCCTTGCATAGTCGTATGTCGTATGTATGAGTGTTGTGTCGTCTTGTATATCAATTGACTTTTTCCATGTAATTTCAGAACATTTTTCAAATTAATGGCTCAAAAGACGCTGACAAAACACCAACAACAGAGTTAACCGTATTACGAACTCTGATTTGGTCCCCACTAAGCACTTACCACTCTCTTGTTCCATTATATTACGCTGCTGGTGGAGAAACGAAAGAGGAACTGCGGGAACTTTTATTGACACGAGCAAAATCAATGCAACTCGATGACGCAAATGAAGGCCCCGCCTTGACATCATTGCCTCTTAAGGAACCTGATCTCAATAGTAGCGAACAAACATTTTCTTCTGTAACTGGTTTATTTGTAAGGGACGATGTACCTTTAAATCCAGATTATGTGCAAGAGTTGCAGAAAAACGTGAGAAACGTGGAGGTGAAAAGTGTTGACTTCCACAACTCTGCGAATGCCATGAAAAATATAAATTCTTGGGTGGTTGAAAGTACGCAAGGATTGATAAAAGAGGCAGTGGATGAAACCCAAGTGGGCCCAAATATGTTTATGATGATTGTGAATTGTGTCCGATTTAAGGTGTGTATACGTACGCCAATTAATTTCTTTTTGGAGAAATACATACTTGAATTAATTCAGATGTACATATACTTTTAACTATTCTGTTCACTGTAGGCATCCTGGCAAACTCGCTTTGACACCAAGCTTACAACCATTTCAGACTTTCACGGGGTCAATGGAGTTCAGAAAGTTCAGATGATGAAGCAAACAGGGACTCAAAAATTTGCAAAATTCCCCATAATTTATTCCAGTGATCATGACTATAGCAAAAATGCTAATGACTTGAGGAGAGTACCATTTTCAGTATTAGAAATGCCGTATGCAGATAACGTATTCACAAGTTACTTTATTTTACCCGATAATACTGCAAAAATTCAAGAAACTTTGGAATATGTTGGTAATTTGGGGATGAGTGAAATAAGGCAAATGTTGGAGTATGTGGATGTAGAAGTGTGGATGCCAAAATTCAAAGTAAAATCTGATGTAAACGTCGAGGAAGCTCTTTTTGAGGTAAGCAAGGAAGAGTATAAAAAGTTTGTGATGTAAATTATAACTCATGGTGTTTTTTATACACTGCTAAAGTAAATGTCTTTAAAACTAATCTTAATTACTAAACTTTTTTTGTAATTTAAAGAATGGCCTTAAGACACTGTTTGACCCAGAAAAGGCAAATTTTACTAAATTAATTGCTCGTAGTACTCATAACAAGGACGGCTTAAATCAGATAAACAAGATAATTCCTGTACCATACTTGAGTAATATTATTCACCGTACAATTTTTGAAACTTCTGAAGAAGGAACAACTGCAGCCGCCTTGACTGCGTTGTCAATTGTCCCCTTGAGTGCA
>JAHZNC010005576.1:0-46424 GCA_027744095.1 Zhuqinia jingwanae | reverse complement strand
CGTAATAATTCTACCGTGTTAAAAAATATATCGTGTACGATTTATGGCGGCGAGAAGGTTATGAAGATGCAAAAGAAAAAAGAATGGAACAATTTCACCATAAAATAGTAGCATAACATTTATTTTAAATGTTGCAATATTCTCTATGCTTGGAAAACACTGTGAAACTTATGCCTGGTGGATTGGATACCGAAGTATGGTGACATTTGGATTGTTTACTGGCTTTAATTTTCATTGTTTGGGATTGTTTATGGTTTATGTATGTAAATTTATTTCTTAGATAAGTGAAGGCGGTAGTAATTTTTCTTCTGGTCAGAAACAATTGCTTTGTCTTGCGCGTTGTATTTTGAAGAAAAATAAAATTTTGGTTTTGGATGAGGCTACAGCCAGTATTGATCCTGAGTAAGATTTCGAAAACGCGTGAAAATAATTGCAAATAAAAATGTATACCAACTTGTTATTTGAATCCGCAGAACTGATAAACTGATTCAAAAAACTATCATAAGGAATTTTGGCGAATGCACAGTTTTAACGATCGCCCATCGTCTTCACACCGTCATGGATAGTGACCGCATCATTGTATTGAGTGCAGGACAGATAATGGTAAGGTATTTTAAGCAATCCATAAAAAATAATGAAAAAAAAAATAATGCTATTTTTTTTTAAAACGAATTCCATTAACAGGAATTTGATGAACCTCAACTTCTACTAACCAACCGGCAAAGCATGCTGTACAATTTGGTACAACAAACTGGCAAAGCTGAGGCTACCAACTTGGCCCACATTGCAAAAATTGTATGTAGCAACTTTTCGTCATTAAACATTATATTAATTCAATTTCAATATTTATAGTTTGTTCAATAATTTGGAACAGGCTGCATTGCGAAGGCGTCAATTGGAAGTAAAAGAAAGTTTATCAAAGGATTCCACAAATTATCCGAATTCAAATCATTCTTCTTATACCACAATAACTACGTGAAGAACATGGTTCAATTCATTAATTAAATACTTCATGTTACCCCATTTTAATAAAATCTGTCCGTAAATACAATGAAAAATATCGAAAGAATGAACAAGAAAAGAAAGACTTTTTTTTTGCCAAATGCACTAATACTACACTACTACATCTACCTACCTAGGTTGTAGGTATATCTTTTGTAGCAACTAAATACTACAAGGTGTAAGAAGCATCTTTTTTGCATTCAATTTTCATCTTCCTCCACTCGCATTCTAAATCTCATCTTCCCTAAAATAACCTTGGGCGGCTGTGCTCAAATAATATGTACAATTTCCCCGGTATCAATAATAATTTCTTCTTCTTCCTCCTCCATCCATTAGATATATTATCATACTTCACTAAATTAAAATTTTACTTAAAAAAAAGATTAACATAATTAATCTCATCTTTGCTTAGATCTGTTCCAATCCAACATAATATGCATGTTTTACATACATCACACACCAACTCGCAACGTCGCAACATCACCCCTCATACAATACGCATTCATATCAACAACATACCTATTTACTCTGTACAAACAAACACTCTACGTGAATGAATGCATGGATATCTTCTTCTTTTTAAACCAAACTTTAGTCCTCTTCTGTCCTCTGCTGTACTACTACTACTATGTTGAATTGACTTGACACGTACCCATTAGTATATTGTTTCGTGCGTTCATTTACATTCCATCAAATAATCCATGTGGCTCTTGTGTATGTAAAAGTGTAGTATTGTACGAAAGATTTTGACTATTTTGAGCTGTTGAGATTTTGGAGCTCTGCTTAACCCAGCAAACTTGTTAAATTGTAATGTAATGACTAAAGACATAATATTACAGAGAGGCAAGGTTGGTGTAATATTAAAAAATTGTGAAGGAGCAGCAGATATATAATATTTTTTAGATTGAGCAAGAGCGATATTTATTTAGGTGGAGTATTACAAGATCGTCGTCATTCCTCTCTCTCTCTCTCCTTTCTTCTGTCTTGTTCAAATTCACTAATTACTTGGTGAACTTTAAACAGCGTTCAGATTTTTGAAGGACGCTAAACAATATCAACTTTAGCCGGTGGCAGCCCATGGATTGGGAATCCCAATTTGGGATTAAAGTAATTATTATTTAATTCCAATTGTATGAGTTACTATTACAAAAATTATAATAAATTACGACGAGATACGGATAAGATTACAGAGTTAATAATTAAATCTTGTTGCTTGTCTGCTTGTAGGTGCGTTCTCGTGCATACATAATGACATGATATACAAGAGGGAAGAAGGAGTGCTACTTACTGTGTTGTTGTGATTGTGACAAGTGAAATATAATAATACATTGAGCATTCAAAGTAAATTATTAAAGTTTTCAAAAGTTTCACAGTAAGTCGTGACTGTATGGTTAGTAAAATCTAGAGCACTGTCCCTTTTCACCTATGAAGTCATGACCAAAAAGTCCAAATCGAGAAATAAGGTGACCACAACAAGTGCTGCGGGTGTGAGTGAGCCTAACAACAAGCAGGATAATAACACTACTACCTCAGAATTAGACAGTACTACTGGAGTAGTATATTCATCAACGGCACCTTCAAATAATCTCAAAAACGGAGCTTCAGAATCTTCCACTTCCACCAGACTCAATTCTACTTCCAACAATAATACCACTCCAAGTTTAGCATCAATACCCGGAATTGTCGATGACTTTCTGGCACCAAAGTTTGTGAAAGTTTTGAGCCTAAGTGATCATGGTTATGAAAAAAATCCACCTCCAGATCTTGCAGACCTCAGCAGTAGTAGAACAGCAGATGGTAACGCGAACAAGGTCAAGGTTCAGAAGAAAAAGGAGGAAACTGTAGATGCAAAGGCACCTGCTGTACCTCCACCAGCAAAGAAAAATAAACGAAAAAAGAGTAAACCAGTAAAACATACCACCTATGATGATTCCGAAGATGGGCGAGAACTTGATGACTTGTCTTCATTAAATGGAAATAGACATGGTCATCTACAATCAGGCTTGAGTACAAAACATGCATCTAACTTGGCGCAGCATCAGCGCATCCGATCATCTGCCTTTCATTACGAAGGGAATAATATTGTACTTGTGTCCAACGATGGAGATAGTGCTCAATTCAGTAATGCGAGGTCTTGCTACGACGATTATGATTACGAATACGACGACGATGAAGAATTGGCTCGTCCCTCAGCTCGTCCCGACGAAACTTCCACTCTTACTCTTCTGGACCAAGACGATGTTGATGACGAAGAAGAAGATGGAAGAGAAGGTAGTTGGTCCGTACCTGGTGCTCATCATCATATCGACTATAATTATCCTAATCCCTCGTCCTCCACGAAACTACTGCAGGCTTCCAGTTCCGTAGCTTCCTCAGTCTCAGAGTCTGAAAATAATGCGAGCAGCAGCTTGTCCACCACGGCAAGCAGCAGCAATAATTACGGAGGGACGTCTAGTTGCTATCCGTCGCTCACCACCTGTAATTCTATTTGGGATGGAATGAATAACCCCTGTGAAATTAAAGACTGTGCTAAACTTGCAAACAAAAAATGTAGTCAATGCAAAACGGCGTTTTATTGCACCGATGATCATCAACGCGTAGACTGGAAAAAACATAAAAATGAGTGCATTCCGTATAGAATGGAGTCCAGATTCGGGGATGATGTTTCGGTTGCTGTCGCAAGCAGAAATATTCCCGCTGGTCAAAAGATCTTTTCTGATAAACCACTTCTCGTCCTACCAGTAGCTGAACCGGAAAATGATTTCTTAAACGCGATGGATGTCCCATGCATTAGAAAACGAATACCTTGTAAAGATGACCCTATATCTGCTGAACAGCCATTAGACTACGAACCAGTCATTTGCAAAGCTAATCAACCAGCTTGTTTTGGTTGTCTAAAGTCTGTCGAATTTATTGGACCACCAAGATACAAATGTAACAGGTGCCAGCTTCCTCTGTGCTCTTATAAATGCCATTTAGACACTATACATCAAGCTACAGAGTGTCAAGCCATAGCCTCGTCTGGAGAATGGGTAAATATTAATATTGGGTATCTACCATATATTTAGCTTTGAGCTGTATAATGTATGATCGAAATGAATTGTTCAATTGGTAATAATAATCATAATAATATACAGAGAGAGGACCGATACTTTTGTTACCACATTATGTATTTGGACATTGAGATAGTAAGGGCTCTACAGTTGGAAGCTTTGGATCCTTCGCAATGGGAGCGATTCATGCAGATGAAGCAGAACCTGAGGGTAGAATCGTACAAAAATTCCACAAGATACCAGAGATTTATTGAAAATTACAGGGAATTAGTCCCGATCAGTGCCAAATTGAGTGGCTATAATGATGATCTCATCGGGAACGTGCATGCTATTATAACTGCATTGTCTTTCAGACCAGCTCTAAACTCCACGTTAGTCTTAAAAACAATTGACACTTTTCACTTTTGTTAAAGTCTTGTTCTTGTTTTAGTTCATATTGTTTATTATCTTGTTTCAGGTATAAGCTCCTTTTCACAACTCAAATCCTCTTTGGTCATGACTGCATTCCCAACACATTTCACTACTTAGAAGAAAGTCCAACCGGAAAAGTTAGCGGCATGACTTTAGTAACAAAAGCTGCAGTGCCAATTTGTAAAAAGGAAATTATCACTATCGACTTTTCTCCGACACCATTTCTCAGCTATCCACTCCGCCGCATGATGCTTCGTAACGTTTTGAGCATTGACAACTGCGCCTGTAAACGTTGTCAAAATCCCACTATGATTGAAGACCATACAGGGGACATTAGATGTCCTCGATGTCGCTTTGGAATCATTTGCCCGGAAAGAGCTTTCAAATGGAACAACTCTGTTTGGGCTTGCACTACATGTCTTGAAGAATTCTCGTACAAGATGGTTGAACAATTAACAAAGGAATGTAGGGATGAGTTGGCTGCACTTTTGAATCAACCTAGGCACCTCATTATTCCTGGAATACAACAATTTATCTCAAAAAGGGAAAACGATTTACACCCTGGTCACAGTATTATTCTTCAAGCTTGGAGCTTTATTGAAACACATTTAAGACCTAGTCTTATCGCAACGAGATTAATGGGACCTGGACCCCGATACCCAGAAAATACTCTTGAGGATTATAGATTATTAGATAGATGTGGCACTGCAATTGAAGATCATTTGAGTGTAACTCGTCCTGGAATCTGTTACGAACGAGGTTTGAATTTCTTATGCAAACTTTATTAAAGTTACTTTATGATGTATAAGTTCTTTACTTAAAAATGCCAGATTTTATTTTATGGTATATTATTTTGCAATTTCACAGGATGTATTCTCTTAAATCGGTATCACAAGGAGATTGCAGTTTCCGCTAAAAGATTCAATATCAAAGTCACCAAACGCAAGGAGTACATCCATGAACTGCTGCAGTGTATCAAAATCCTTCAAGAAGCTCTCAAAATCTTTCAAATGTTTGAAGGTTTCAATCGTGAAGTGGCTCATAATATTCAAGAGGCGACGAGTGCACTAGTTACCACAAAATCTTTCATCCAAGAGCTAATAGTTACAGATAATGAGGAAAGCAAGCAAAAGAAGGCTATGGCACTGGCAACTGCAGGTTCCACTCTGATGAGTCCATTGTTTAAAGAAAACTTATAAGTTGTTTAGTAGAGAAGAAGATGGTTTTGTTTAATTTATTTGCTGTCATTGTAAAGTAGTAATAAGTAGGCAAAATAATATTTTTTTTGTTCCTCAGTCCGTCCGTTAAGTTTTCCGAAGTAACTAAATTCTTCTGTCAAGTTCCCTAGCCTGTGAAATGAAGAGTAGCTGCCAAAAACCGACCTTAATCAAAGTTTTAATTTTATTTGCATATATTTATTTTGAATACTATTTTTACTATTATTGAAAGCAGTGGTGCAATATTAAATTTTTTAAATGTAAATTTATAATTCAAGTCGAGTATATAAACGTTATCAGCTATAAAAATGTTAAAGCTTAATAATTATGCTTTAGCGTCGTGCGTGAATTACTCATGTTACATGTTATGAAAACATCTGGGCAAATTAACGGATGAAAATGAGAGTGCATATTTCATTTCATATTTATTTAGTGTATGTTGTAAGTGTTTAATTTTATACGAGTAAGATCTGTTTATCTGATATGACTGACTAACGAAAATACTGTCGCATAAAAGTACATATGAAATGTAGTTTTGCTAAACATAAATGCGTAAGTAATGACAATGACCAATGAATTATCAATTATTCTCATCATGTCGTGCATATTTAGGACAGAGTTTTGTGCAACACTTACAGCACAGAAATTGTTAGCCACAGAAGAACGGCCTTTTCCTTCTCTCAATCCTTTCCATATGCCTAAACTATATAGGTCTGCTGGAAATTGTTTCCTTTGTAAAAGTATATATAGGAACTTTATAAGGTTTGAAAAACAAAAAAGATACTAAAGACCAAAACTATTTTTTCAAGGTAAATATTTGAAAATTGACAATTACGTAGGTTAGACTTGAGCGAGCTGGAATGTTTACACGTATATGTCTAGTTATCATGTTACGCTATCTTAAATGCGTGTAGAGCTGTGAACTGGAAAATGCATCTTTTACGTGATGATGTATAGTTTTTTTTTATATGAAAGTAGCAGTGTGCAATAGTCAGATAGTTTTCTAACAAGAAATAATGTGTACGCTTTGTAAACGGTTTACTACTACTTACTTTGCGTAATTTCTAATTAGGCTAACAACTACTCGACATTTGTAAGCAGTACGAGTTTCGTCCAAACGTTTGTAAGATAATTTATCGAAATTCGGAAAATCTGCTATGCCCATGACACATGCCAAAAATGGTGGCGGATGTCAACTAATTACATATGCGATGTGTTAGCATTCAAAGGTGGATCAAATTTTACTAAAATAATGCTGTTCAGTTCCTTTAAATCAATAATCATTTAAACATCAATAATAGCAGCGGTATTTATACATCATAAAATGTGCGTTAATTTATTTACATAAGTATAGAAAATTAGGTCAATTTAATGTTTAAACGATCAATACAACATTTTTACCAGATGAATGAATTATAATGATAAATCGTGTATTTTAAAAAATTGCAACGCATTTGAATTACTAATTAAATCTTATTGTCTTAATGTAATCAACATTATCATTAAACTGTGATAATCCTAATGTAATTTGGATTATATCGTAGTAATAATATCGTATATTGTTTTTCAAATATTTTATGAAGGACCTTTGTAGCTTCATTATGTTTAATGTTGGCTATTCGATGGGCCAAACTACGTGAACAATATAATGTATCAAAATGAAGTCGAGAAAACAAAAATTTATATTGTTTAGTATTATTTATGTCTTATGTTATTCAAACCAAGTCATGCTGAGAAGTTTTATTTAATTTTTGTTCACATGAATTTATACAAAACGAATTATCACATTACTTTCTAAAATTGAACTTGCCACCACTTGAACTCACTTTAAATTATATAGGTACCTATGTTGGTTTTTGTTTAATTTGGCTCCTTGAAGGATCCAAAAATAAAATTATATTATTTGTATTTATTTTTGTTGACAAAAATCATTCCTGTATGTGAGTATGTATGTATTTTGTGAGGAGCTTATCTGGTCATTTTACCTCGGTCAACCTGAATTTTGGTTATGTACTATTCAAATCTTAGAACTACTGGTAGATCAACTATAGAACCTAATGATACAAAAAATGTAATTAGAAATATTTGAGACGATAAAATTACATATTTATAAGTATGATATGATGAGAAACTGTCTAAAGATAATGTATAAGGCTTTATCTACTACTACATACTACAATAAATGAAAAATCATTTATGAAAAGTTTTTTTTTGTTATAGCATTGTAATTATATTTATCATATAATGGTAAAATGGCAAATACGTGTCCTTTTATGGTGCTATTTGCACTCATAAAAGCATCTCCAAGGTCATAATTGAATTCAATTGAAAAAGACAAGACCCCTCGCTGTCGTTCAAGTCTATTCCCCCTTCGTTTCATTCGCGTCGCACTTATCAAAGTTGTTTGGGGGTGTATGCAAGTACTTTCCCAGTAAAAATGAAAGGCTCCAAGAAATCATCTCAAAATCAAGAGAAGCGGTCACACATACAAGCTTCCGCTAGTCCCACTCCTACATCCAAGCTTAAAACCTCTCCAGGTTTGAAAGGCCGCCAGTCGGTTAAAATCAAATATGGACTGGATGACGGCAGTGAGTTGTCGCGATCACAATCACAACCATTTAGGAAATTCAGTGCTAATTCAACAGCTCAAGGTGGAGTTGCACCCAACAAGCGTTCAAAATCGGTGAAGCAAAATGAACCAACGCAAACGCAGTCTGTGGCATCCGGGGCTATACCAAAAGTAAGGGTTGCCAGTAAATCTTCCGCCCAATCAATAATATCATCATCTACGGTAAGAGACTTTCTTCCAAGAAAGGGGGAATGTGAGGTATGTGGTCAATCGTGTCGCAGTCACTGTGCAGGTTGCAAAAGGGTATTTTACTGCTCCAAACAACATCAGCAACACGATTGGTCAAAACACAAGCTTATATGCAGACCTTTCAGTATTCCGACACAATACTCATCGGGTTTTCATTTGCGACCTCCTGCGGTGGTATCATCTCTGTCAGTCGGTAATAACTCTGGTAGTAAATCAAAAATTGATACAGGAGCTTCATCCCCAGGAAAATCATTTGTAGGCAACCTATCCCCAGAACTACAGTTTATGATCTCAACTAAAAGTACTACTGGGGGGAATATTGTCTTCACTGAAAAGCCTTTGCTGGTCCTTGCCAACGTGTTTGGAGAATTCCCGAATGATAAGGTCCACAACGTTTGGTGCTGTTCATGCTTGAAAATACTACTAGATTCAAATGATAAGCTCAACAACAATAAAATACCACCAGGAAAGTCAGCAACGCAGCATCATTGTTCAAAATGTGACGTTATTTTGTGTACCGAGTGCTATCAGCAGCAGGGTCGTTCTGAGGACAACAATAGTCTTTCGAAAAGATTTTACGGCGGACAAGGACATTCCTCAGAGGAGTGTGCTTTAATCTCAGAACTTCGCCAAAAAATCCCAGAACTAAATCTCCATTTTAAAAGTGGTTCTCCATGCAATCAAAATGGTAATTGTGAAAGTTGCGCAGAGTTTCTAAAGGACTTGACCATTTTGCGAATACTCATGTTCCGAACCTTATGCCCCTGGCGTTGGGAAAGTCTAGTTGCCCTCAGGACAAGTCCGCGGTACATTGCATGTTGCAAACACAATTGTGGAAATGTAGAGGAATGGATGGGATCTTCAACATTTCCAGTCTCTAATTATTACCTGAAAAATATTTGCAAAGATAAAAGTATTGAGGTGGTGGATATTGTGAAGATTGTTGGAATGTTTTCTGAAGTGTCTGGTAAAAATCCGGGGTACAATAATAAAATAAAACCCTCAATTGGTTTAAAATTAAATGGGGATTAAAATTAAACTAAAGATTAATTAATTTGAAACAGATTGTCAGTACTTTATGAAAACCGATCTTGGTTAGCACATGCGTGCACTCCAAACACTGAACTTTTTTATCGACAAGATAGCCCAACAGACAATAGCGCTTTGGGACAAATGAACTTGGAAATCATAGTGAAAGCTGTGGGTGTCATTGAGGAAGGTTCCAAAATCACAATGAATTATCTAACAAACTTTGAAGGTGGAAGGTCAGCATTAGCCATGAGATTGTTTCAGAGTAAAGGCCACTACTGCTGTGATGCAAATTGTGTATGTTATCAACGAAGTTTCGACAAGTCTTTGGGAATAAGATGTGATTTGTTTTCGACCACCTCAGGAGAATGTCATGCTTGTTCAGGTATTCTCTGTCCGAGATTAGATGCTCCAAATCCAGAAAAAGCAAATTTGGGGTATGGAATGTTCATGAAGTCGAAGAAATGGGAGTGTGATAAGTAAGTTAAGATTAGATATGTAATAAGCACTATTTATAATGTCATTTTAAATACCACAGAGATTTTGTATTTAATGGGGTAATGCGATACGCCAGGTGCAAAAAGTCAGAAAAATACGAAAACCTGCACAAAAGAATCATGGAAATCGCCCAAGATCTTACCCGAGCTTGTGACCGTTGCTGCAGTTGCAACAGTGCCGGTGGTTTTGGAAAAGGTCAATCTTTTCTCCAACTACAAAGCAAGCTGTTATCCAATCTCAGTGACCAGCATTGGATGGTGTGGAAAGCAAGGATGAGAGTCTTAAAAACTTGGAGTGAGTCATTTGGCTACGGCTCTGAAATGCTCCGATCCGCAATATCTGATACATCCTGTCCAGAAAGAACAAATCTAATGTACGTTATAAAGCAAAAGGTTGATATGTACGGGGAAGGAATTTACTCCACTGAGAAAGCAGCCACCGTAAACACCAAAACGGGCATTTTAGACCTTTTTGCCAAACGACATGGCCAACTTTCTCCCAAACGAGGTCATCTTTTATTTGACGCTTTCTACGCAAATCTTATCGTTTTAATTGAAGACTACAAAAGAGAGCTCCCGTTACCTTCTCGAGGGGCGCTTGTAAAAAGGAATCAAATTGCTCAAGAAAACTGTAAAAAGTTTACCATTCTTCGGAAATTGTTGGAGCAAACCGTAGAAAGTTTAAAAGTGGCTGAGGGAACGACAGTTGGTTATTCAAAAGGAAACAGGTCCTGCAAGGCTAGATCCCTGCAAATAGCGAAAGATACGTTGGTAGTTATTTCCAAAGTTTGTACAAGAGTGGAACAACGCCCCTCCCTAATAATTTCCTATCTTAATGACCTGTTGGAATTATATGCTTGTCAAGATACCGGCTTTGTACTTAACTGTGTGAGAAACAGTCAGCCACAGAGTGATCCATTTAGAAGGGGGCTGGATGACTTGGATTTTGAAGTGAACAGTAGCGGATTGGGTTCATTGTCATTCGTATTTGGAGTGACGATTGGGGGAACATCCGAAGGGATTAGCAAGTCAAGTAGTAACAGCAACAACACGTATAATTTTAGTGGTGTGGGTGGAGCCAGAGGTAGAGACAGATTTTACACAGGTACCTTCAGCAGTTCCCCATTTGGATTCAGTAGTAGCACAGGGGGCATTCCAGATTTTGGGATATCGGATGTTGATAGCAGTGACGACAATGAAGATGAAGACAATGAAAACCCTTTTGTCTACAGTAGAAATTCAAAAGCCGGTAAAAACAATAAAAATAAAAATAACAAAAATAGTAGGAAAAGTAAAGACTCTGGAGGAAAATCAAAAACCCAGCATGGTAATGAAGACTGGACAAGTTCGTTTTGGTTTAGCTCCGATGATGATCTTTTAGACGATGAATTTGACATTGGATTTACATCGTCTCCAAGATCAACTTTTGGAGCTGCTGATCTTTTCAATGACCAGGAACTGGAAGATTTGGCGGAATGGGCGGCAATACAATTTATGATGGGAAAAATGAAGATGTGACGTGTTTTAAATAAAACAACAATAATATATATATAAAACTATTAAAACTAAACCTAGTATTATTTGACATTTTATACTTTGTTTTGAATAAAAGTTGTGTAAAACTTCATAATAAATTGCAAATAATTGCACTTAGCACCTATTACCAAAAGGTTTAAGCGATCACCGCTATTCTTGTTAATAGTGTCCTTTATTTCATCGTTCTACAATTTCATACAATCGATTTAATAACAAAACATCCAAGCCTCCAAATTGTTTACACTGTGAGTAATGCATACGGGTTTTTTCCTCCGTTTTCAACAATGAACTTTCCAATTGTTCCACAAATCTACCCAATTTGAATGCACTGTCCAACTTAACTCTATGAAATGCTTGGAAAATTGAGTGGAAGAGAGGTTCTGGCCCTTGTGGAGTGAAGCTTAACGCATTGCCATGCAGAACAGAAATCCCCTGGCCTATCTCAGAATCTTCACATGTGTTTCCTTCCCGGCACTGGATAATATAAGATAAAAATTCTAATGATATAAATTGTAAAAATCTTTACCCATTTCATACAATATTTTTATAACTAATTGGCTTAATTTTACCTGGAAAGGCCGGAAATTCCAGTCACAGGTAAGCACGTGGAGTTCCTCAGGGAAGAAGTGGAAGTAAATATTCAATATGTCCTGGAATGTTTTAATTTAAAAAAAAAAAAGGTTTTCATAGAATTTTTGGAACAATTTTGCTTCGTTTTAAATTTTTGATCATTTTCCTGCTAACCAAACCAACCTGATCTGCTAACTTAATCTTATCCTGAAACATGGTTGTAACCATCCTTATCTTATTGGTCCATTGCGATCCCCTCATTCTCGTCAAATTCATTAGCATAACCCCTGCATTTAAACCAGATGTTCCATAAAATGGAACAGAGTTTGCATTTGTCCCGTAATGAAATAGGCATGGCGCCATTGCCGCAACTTTCTTATTTCCATCGACATCATGAAACCTTTTAAATTGTGCCCACAAAGCTTGCACACTTTGAAAGAATATCACATCTGTGTCCAAATAAATAATTGAGTTCCACGTTTCCGGCAATAGTTCAGCGAGGAACAGCCTAAGCGTGGCACAAGGTCGAAACATTTTTCTCATCCAATTGTAACCCGGAGGATAGCGCACTGGAATATTGGTTAGTTTGATAAGCTGCTGGAAATCCGGGGACCATTTGGTCTTAATTTCAGTGCTAATCTCTTTGTAATGTTTGAGAGGGTTGTCGGATAACAGGAGAACCTCTACACAGTTACTACTGCGGCCAGCTGATTCATATTTTGAAAGAATGGCTATTGACTTGAGGAGCACTAAAGTTTGATTAATTTGACGAGAAAAGTCCTTTGCCACTATTTCATTGGCAGGTAAAGAATGATGATGAACAGGATACATGGATGATGAATTAAAATGAACGCTTGTTTTGTTCTTCACTGCTAGATATCTATCATCTTGACACAAAATTATGGCAATCGTAACCAGACACTTTTTATTTGGATTTGTCAATTTACTCGACGAAATCACTGCTGCTACTGTACTGCGTAGAAAAACTCGTTTTGGAATAGAGAATAGTGTTGGTGGTTGTTTAGTAGTGGTAGTTGTGTTCACATTTATATAATCACGGAAACTCACCAAATTTCCAGCATAGAACAAGTAGGAAAAGATTACTAGAATTATGAGTAAATCATAAATTCCTAATTCTTTGCAGAACCGTGTTGCAGTTCTGGGAACTTTACTATGAAACATTTTGTAAAAATCTCCAGTCTATATTTACTTTGGCTCAAAATTTAAAGAAACAATAAGATATTAAGATAACAAATTCGAAGTTATTAGTAATAACAAATATTTTATGAGGCATATTAATATGCTAATGGACAATCAATATTGTTTTAATGGCAGGCTAAAATATTAGAAATATCAAATATGTTCTCAAATTATATTTTGTACCCTACTACATATGACGATTTTAATGAGTATCGTAAGAGGTATGGTTCATTTAGGTAGTAAGCATATTGCAAACGGTTTGTAGGAAATTTCCATTTCTAATTTTCTAACGGTGCTCTTCGTGATTTTTTGCCGTTTTGCTTGTCGCTGGTTTGAGCTTGCACAATACTATTGACTATGAACGTTGCTTATAACAAGGAAGCAAGATAATTAGCGTTAGATGAATATAATATTAACCTATACATAATACATAAATGTTTACCGATCCCCAGAGATGTATATAGTCAATAGTCATATACATTTGTCGTATGTGTTAAGAATTATTGTGTTGTTTCAAGTTTCAACGGGATTTTTATTATCTTCATGTGCTTAGGCATGTTTTATGCTGACAATAATTGCATTTGAAAACAAAAATTGTGAATGTGAATTCATGCGTGTGAAATACAATCACATTTGACCTGTCAATTCGAAATGTGCAATATTGTTTATGGAAAAGTACATTATAACTAATAAAATCGCTTTTGACACATTTTTTTTTATTTATTTCAGATTTCAGCAAGTCAAATTTTTTAAACCAGATAAAATAATTTTGGGTAAAAGTACAAAAGTTATAATGTTGGGAAAAGTAAAAACAAGAAAGAAATCGAAATGTTTTATTAAAATTTAGTGTGTGCCATATCCTACCTTGTAAATAAATGCTATCAATAACAATGTAAGATAATAAAAAAGGTGGATTTGAATCACGTCTACCATCTCCAGCTGTAGTTTTAGCCCTAAAAGTTTAAAGATCTCTGCTGATCCTCTCCTTCGTGCCAATTGCGTTATTGTTGCTGCTCAATCTGGCTAAAACACGGGTGGGCGCTCCAGTTCCAAAGTCGATTTTGAATGGAACCATCCACAAATTAAAACCACTGGGTGGCAAAAGGTGGAGATTAGCAACCATTTCCAACATGTAAATATTCCGACTTGCAAATAGTTGATGAGCTGGGAATGTCTATATTTTTGACACATTTTTATGTAACAGAGTTATGGTTAATTACAACACAAGTTGTATGTAAGGCAGTGTTTTACATAAAAAAATATTTACTTATTTAGTACTGCATTGTAACTTGGAACAGCTTACCTTGCTATTACCAGGGTCAATAGAAAGGACATCGACACCTACACCACGAACTTGACGTTCAACAGACAAAAATCTAGCAGCAGTTGTGTCGAAAGCTTGAAATAACGACAGACAAGTCGAAAATTAACAGAAAAGCCCAAATAAATTGAAAATCGTGGATTTAAAAAACTCAATTTATTTTAAGAAATTATTACCGGGAAAATTAAGCTCCACTTCCCCCAGAGGCAGCTTTCCTTCTTCGGAAGGTTCTGCTGAAACTGGCCCTTCGTCCTTTGATCCTCGGTAAAGTTTCAAGTCGCCCCAACGAGATGCCCATCCAGTTCGCAAAAGTACTACAGATCCTTGAGGAATCTTACCGTGTTTCTCTTCCCATCTTTTTAAATAAAATGTATTGATTATTATTATTTTTATAAAAGAATGTTATTAGTTATTATATACTAATTTTTTGTAAAAAAAACTATTTGTAATTACTCCAAAACGTCTTCTTGTGTCATCGCATAATTTTCGATTACAGAGAGACTTCCATCCTTAAACTTGTGTACCTTGTCATAAATATCAATCATTACTCCTGGAACGTCGATAAGATCCTCCAAGGGAATTTCATGGAGCTTTCGACCGCTCTGGTTAAAATGGTAGGGAGCGTCAATATGCGTACTAAGATAAAGTAATATGCATGTTAATTATTTATAACTGCTTTTGTAAATCTTTTACACAAATTCATATGTATTATACCTCGTGTGCTCTGATGTGCAAAAACCTCTAGAAGACACCCAAAATCCTCCAGCACTAACACCTTCTGATTCGATAAAAAACTTTGAGGTCCTCCCAGGCCATGTCATTGTCTGATTGTTGAATGCATATGTCAGATCGATAAATTTATTCGTATTTTTGGCATCTGAAGAGCTCATCAAGAGTAAAAATGGAAGAATTGCTTTAAAAATCATGGTTTCTTTTGAAAATCGGAATTATTTCCACATTCAAATTCCCAGCAAAAATTTGTCAGTACGATTATATAGAATGTAGATCGTTATATATTATTCAAGTTGTTGGGGACGCGACAATGGGAATTAGTGACTTGTATGCTGAATGTCCAGAGTCCAGCTTCCATTTGGCTACTAAACCGACTAGTAGCTTCAATTTTAATGCCTTTGTGTTTGTAGTCGTAATAAAAGCTTAAAAATGACCTCAAATAAACTTCTTATAGATAAGTAGATTGTAAACTGGAAATTCTTCGCCAAGAAAATGATTTACTTTTACTTTCTACAAAGAAGAATGGTTACAAAATGTAACTTACAACACAGAAAAGCTGCTGAAAGCTTATACTGGTTTAGATATAATTAGTGGCACCTATTGCCACATATAATGTACATGTATGTAGGTTTATACACATTTTACATTAATAGATTACGAAATTCGTATGCAACTTTAAACATTACTACACGAGGGTGGATGAAATGAAAAAATACAAACATGCAAGACTCTCTTTTTTTACTTTTACGTCCGTGATACACGTATATGGCATTATTTTTATTACCTTGATATTCTTATTCTTTCTTGGTGGATTGTTTCCAAACTGAAAGAGTTATCATTATCTTATTTTTATAAATGGATTGCTGTTAGCTTTATGCGTATATGGCTATTAGAGATTGTTGTTCATTGGTAAGATCGTACATGAAGATATGACAAGAACTCCTGAAGGTGAAATTTGCTAAGATTTTTGACAGAAAAACAATTACTTTATTTTTCACATTTTAAGCTTGACTTCAAGTATATAGTCCTCCTCTTTGGAATGATTATAATCTTCCTGAGCCTAACTAAATAGTTTATATGTTTTAGATTTGGATAAATGACCGTAACCTTTAGAAGTCCGACCATGGGAAAAATGAAAAAAAAAATATCTTGCACGCACACGAATTGTATTTTTATTGTGTTATCAAATATTTAAAGAGTAGAATAGAACCATACAAACACTTTAATACAAATATTGCATACAGATTAAATTATAGCTCTTCTTCATCACTGTGATCATGATGATGATGAGGATCCTTTTCGTCATTTTTACTCATTCTGGCTATAACTCTACAAGGTGCGGCAGTCCCAAAGTCAATCTTGAAAGGAACCAAAAGCAATGTGAAACCTCTCGGAGGAAGAAAATGGAGATTGGCAACCATTTCTAAAATGTAAACGTTCCTGCCTGTGAATATGCGATGTGCCCAAAATTCCTATGGAGTAGTGGGAGAAATAAAATATTCAATTTTGTTTTTTGGCCATTTTACAAAAACGTTCAATATAATTTAGTTAAATCTACCAACCCTTGAGTTTCCTGGATCTATTCCTATCGAATCGATACCTACTCCTCGCACTTGACGTTCCACTGCCAGATATCGAGCTGCTGACGCATCAAATCCTGGAAAGTTCATGTTTGTTGGGAATGTCTCATCATCATCCGTGGAGTTCACTCGGCGCCCAAGATAAGCTTCCAAATCGCCCCAACGTGACTCCCAGCCAGTTCGTAGAAGGACTACTGCACCTTGGGGTATTTTGCCATGTTTCATCTCCCATCTTTAAACATAGAGCCTGTTTTAAATTATGATTTAAAATATTAAATTTGATCAAGTAACGAAATTCCTTTACTCAATGACGTCCTCTCGTGTCAACACATAGTTTTCGATCACAAGCAGCTTCCCATTTTTAAATCGATGTACTTTATCATAAACGTCAATCATGACACCAGGAACATCAATCAAGTCTTCGAAAGGAATTTCATGAAGCTTTCGACCATTCTTGTTGTAATGGTAGGGAGCGTCAATGTGCGTCGAGGTATGTTCTGAAGTGCAAAATCCTCTAGCAGCAAACCTGTCACAATGACCAGCCATTCATTTATTTGTTACAAAATATTTCTACTTCTGGATTTTTAAATTCAATTTTGTTATTAAACACACCAGAATCCCCCCTCTGTAATCCCTTCAGCTTCGGTGTAAAATGTTGTGTTCCTTCCTGGCCACGCCATGGTTTCATTGTTCAAAGCGTAAGTCAGATCTATAAACTTTCCTCCAGGTTTTACTACCACGGCGCTTGCAAGACATATTAGCTGAAATGATGTCACAATTAACGAAACTTGAATATAGTATCTTTTTACTCTGTTTGGGCACATTTTTAGGTTAAAATCAAAATCGCTCCCTTAATATTTGGATATCTTGTAGGAAGGAATAATTATTATTTTTTAAATAAGTAATTAAAATCACAGCAACAATTTTGTTGACCAATTTATTTAACAGCAAACTGCAAAGTGGCACTTTAACTGACTGTTCAGTGGAAGAAAAGTCGACAGGAAGGATGAGGCCTTTAAAGGTTTAGGTTTGCTGCTTCAAAGGGCACGTGTGCATCCATTCATAATTGCTTGCATTTGTATCTATCTTGATATGAGTTTTAACAATGATGCTAGTTATTTTTCTAAACAATACATTTAGTCCAAAGATAATTAATGATCGCAGTTTTAAGTACACAGCTATTCACAATATGGATGTGTCATTATCAACCTGTAGCACCAACAAAATAATGCCTTGCTGATGATCCGTAAAGCGGAACTTATATAATTATAGAATGATTATCATGATGATATTGATGATGATAGTATGAGAGGTGGTGCATAAAACACGCACCCATCAATTAGATGCATAACTTCATAGTACATATCGCAAGGGAAATCGGAATAATTTATTATGAATAGGCACTCATGAATGACTTGTGTGTTAGAATAATGCAATTACAACACAAATATTTGCACACAGAAAAATATTATTGAGCTATTCCAGTAATCCTTTCTTAACCAAAACAAAAACAATTAATTTTAACATTTATAAACTTAAAAAGTTCACACCCATAAGGTAAAAAACATGTTTAATTATGTGTAAATTAGATTAGATAATTTTGAGTGTCAGTATTGGTATAAAGTAACAATAAAAAGTACACCTAGTTGATTGATTTTAACAATAGTACTGATAGCAGTATTTACAAACAATATGATAATCTATTATTATAAACATGTCTATTTATAAAAAATATTTTTTGTTTCCTTACACAGTATATCGCAGTAAAATGTCAGGTATAGTAAGAAACGTACTTGATTATATTGACGATGTTTACCGAAATAATGATAGTAGCTGCATTCAAAGGAAGAAACAGCGGAAGTAGCTGTTGTACAAATTTAATCTACATCTTCTTCGTCTTCCTCGTCATCCTCCTCCTCTTCTTCGTTCTCTTCATCATCACTCCTGTCCTCCTCTCCATCCTCACTATTGTCCTCCTCTTCGTCATCTTCATCAACTTTCTTCTTACCGCTGGCCTTAGAATTTCCTTTAGCAGCCCCATTTCCATTTGCTGCTGCAGCAGCGGCAGCGGCCGCCTCCTTCGCCTTGTCTGGGATGCCTAAAGCTTCTCGGAAGTGGGTAGAAATAACGTGACAGGACACGGACTTGAAGGCAAAGCTCTCAATGCAATGTGGGCATTTGACAGTGTTGGGTTTGTCACCCTTTTCATGGCACTTCTGATAATGTTTAAAGAGCCGCTTGGTACCGTCTTTTCCCCCTTTAACGACCAGGAAGCACACGTAGCACCGAAGACGATCCTTGTGCTTGTGAAAGCACTTGAGAGCGTCCCCGGTGAGCTTGAAAGTTTTCTTACAGATCTGGCAAAGAAGACAGTTGGTTTTAAACCACTCTGTATCGGAGTAGTCCGGTTCCTCCCATTCGTTATCCTCTTCTTCATCGTCGACAAAATCCAGATTATAATTATCGTTGTCTTCATCACCGTCCTCGTCCTCGTCCACCACTTTCTTGCTCTTCCTCGCTGGCTTCGCAGCACCCTTACTACCCTTTCCCTTGGTTGGCGTTTTTGAAATGGTCACCTCATCTGCATCTTCATATGCATCATCATCATCATCTTCTTCTTCTCCCTCAGAGAACTCATCATGCTCATCGCTTTCGTCTCTCTTCGCCTTCTTGGCTTTTTTACCGGGAGTTCCATTGGACATGGAACGTTTTGCTTTCGAAGGACTAGTTTTCGTTTTCTTCGCCGGTGTGCGCTTCCCTTTATTTCCCCTTCCTCCGTCAGTATCTTCATCATCCTCTTCCGAACCACTGACATCTTTTAAACTTTTCCTTACCAACGGCTTTGGCATTCGAGTGCTACGGCGGCGAGAAGGAGTTTCCTCCTCTTGCTCTGATCCTACCTCCATGTCCTCATCAACTTGTTTGGAAATGGTCGTGCTTGATTTTCTGGGCATTTTGAGGTGCACACGTTCTCAAATTCCACAAAAAAAACCTGTCAAAATTTAGGCAGAAAAATCATCCCGATCAATTTACGAAAATCATTAATGCTTAATTTAAACATTACATTTTACTTAGTTCACAATTATGTACAAGATGACACAAAGGAAGAGATTATCAATGCTTACCCCTAGCGTTAAACCTGAAATGATCTGCTGTAGTGCGCCAAAACTTAGTCTTTTATTGCTCTTTCAAAAAATGGGATGATTCCTTTTCTTAACTCTAACTCCCGAATAATAAGTAGCGTGGCTGTGAGTGACAAGATTGAAGACGCGACCTTCCTTGAAGCCGGTCATAAGATACCTGAAATCAGCAATGCAGAGGTATACATGAAATGTACGTGATCAAAAACGCTTTTGTTGAAAAAATTAACAGCAAACTGCTGTCAGGATTTTAAAAAATATACCGTAATTTTCCCTTCTCCCTTTTGTCCTTAGCCTACAAGTTAGCCGCAATAATAATTATTTTAGTTATTAAAATAAGTTTTCGTCTTCTGCTGAGACGTCTGTAGAAGTTAGTTGAGCTGCTACAAGGGATAGCAAAGGAAAATAGTTAACAAAAGAACCTGTTCCCTCTTCCTTTGCTTGAGTTTTGTACTGGAATCTGTATCACGTATACATTATAATTATAATATATCATGTGTATCCTAATATCATGTATTGTATTTGTTTGTACCCGGAGTTCCAGTAGCAAACCAGAGAATTCACTCAAATGCACATGCTTTCAATCCGGCTATTTTACTCGTATACTTTTGACTTGAGGAAAAAGGGATACACAACAGACACTCACTATTATTAGTTTATTAGGGAAGCCAAATGGCATAAAAGGCCTAAAAAGCATAACGTTGAGCTAGAAGTAAATAAGCACACCTCTGAAGATCAGACAATAAAGTTGTCGGAAATTTTGAAAGCATAAAAGGTATGTATAATCAACGGGAGCAAGCATAGAACAAAGAAAATTAGCATAAAGAGCATAATTTTGTGTATATTTAAGTAATATGCTCATTTAATCACTTTGTTTTAAATTCGGCCAAACTAATTTTTCACTTGTTCCATGGTTTTTACACATGTTATCCAGGCACAAGTTAAATGCATGTCTAAATTTTTTATTAAACACGGAATATTAATACGGTCTCTGTTCAACCCTGATAACCTTGCAATTCATTTGCATATCCAGTTTAACAATCGAGAAAGGATGATGTCGATGTCAGAAGAAGCTTTTCATTCCATCAATTTTTCTTCACATTTTATGTTGCCTTCAAAAAGCATAAAGTTGGCTTCCCTAACTATTATGTATTACTTTTACTATATACCATACTATCCATTCTTCCGCATACAGGCAGAACGCCGTGTGTGTGTGTGTGTTGGGTTGTGGTGTAGGAACAACTATGTACGTGTACATGTGTAATGCATGTTCAAAAGAATAACAATGCTATGCTATATAGTCAATAGTGAAGTGACCCGCTTGTGGTAGTGGTTCTAATTAAAGAACCCAAGTTAATTTTGTAGACTCTTCCATTTATTTCTCTGATCCGATATGATAAAGCATTGCTTTATCTATTTTACCGCTTCTATATATTATATGTACCAATATATATCTACTTGTATGCATTTGATTATTCCCCATCCGTAACCCTGTCCCATTTTGGCATTCTTCTTAAGAAAGAAAAACAATTTTTACAATGGACAAATGGTCATAAATTCATGAAAAAAATGAATTGTGTTGAACTTAATAAGTAAGGCTTTGTTTTTTGTCACAATTACATATACCTATGCAAGATTCCTGAAAAGTTAAAAATCATGAATAAATGAACAATGAATATACAATTTTATTCGGAGATATTAAAAAAATTAGGCAATATACAATAGAATATTTGAACAAGTTCAATTGAGAAGCATTACTATTGACTATGCTTTAGTAACCGAATGATTACCTGTTATTGCTGTCGTGTTGTATGTATGCATGTAGGTATTTATCCTCTTTGGTCCTGAAGAAGTCTGACTTCGTTCGTCCACAATGTGGACTCCATTCCATATCCCACTCGAGCCCTTAGCTTCCAACACAAGTAATCAAAGTATAAAATAAACATTTTCACATTTATATGATCATTATTATTGGCAATTATTGTCATCCATCATCACTGTATTTTCATATGCGCTTTTGTTTCAGTTGTATGTTGCATTGGAGTTATGTACATATATGCGGATTATTGTGGATGTGCATCTATGAGGATTAGAGGGTTTGGGAGAAAATATGAGAAAATGGGGCACAATGGGAAAAATGTACTGATTTATATTTTTCATTCAAAATTACAGTGCCAAGTGCTTTGTTTAATAATTTTGTGGTTTTACATGAACATTTATATTTGTAAATTACAATTTTAACATAAAAAATACATAAATAATTAATGGTATATCGGTAACTGTATTCTACTGCACGATACTATCTTTGCCCGCAATTTGGCAAAATACAGCAAGTCTGTGAGGCAGACAATTAGTCATTATATTAGATTACATAAACACATATTGATTGAACAAATATTGCTTAGTTTAATTTATTGTTTACAATACACAATTAAATTGTGATAGGAAAAATACATATGTATGATTAAATAATCTCTAAAATCTCTATTTGCTTACATTTTACTCATTTACTTGGAGATTTCTAGCAATATTCGCAAGTGCACCTAGGGAATCGATTAGGATTAACTGAAGAAAGCTGATGAAAGTAAGTCTGTGCTGACACATGTATGCCCAAATCAGTAACCGAACTTTTACTCTTCTTTGCAATACGTTGTTGTGCATCATTGACGTGACATGAGCAAACATGACAGGAAACTGAGCGATACGGAACGTCGGGTTTATTTGGACAAAATGGGCATATTAGTGTATCTACTCTATTTCCGGAAGTATGGTCTTCGCGGTAATGATTCAACAAATCATCAGTTGTAGTGAATATTTTATAGCATATATAACACCGAAGAAGGTTCATAGCAGACATTTCAGAGATAAACGAAAGTCGGAATAGGTCCTCAAACATAATTGACAACGCAGCAACTCACGAACCAAAGTTTGTTTGGGATTTGAATAGTCAGGGGGAGACCAATTTTTATTGGGATCGTCTAAATCAATTACTATAATTTTTTCTTTTTGATGTTCCTGATTTTTTGCTGTTTTGACGTCATTATCATTGCATGCTTTTTCAGCTTCTGATGAGTGCTTGCTGTTCATAAGCTGCCGTTTCTGTGTTTCCTGTGCAGGTTTGGGTGGTGGTAACTTTGGGGGAGGTTCACAATTCCTTCGTGGATTTCGGCGACGGCTTTCAGCATATTTGTCTTTGTAATGTAACCACACATGTTAAGAAGTTGACCAATAAATTTGAAATAATAATAAATAATAATAATTAACCACACTTGCATTCGTGGATGTCGAAGGCTTCGGCACGCACGGGACCTCGGAATAGTATCGTGGTCTCAAGCGTTGTAACAGTCTTTGAGTTTTGACACTACCATCTCCACCATCTGCATCCTCTGCTCTCTTTCCTGTTTGTCTACGAGTTGCAACCATGCTTCTGAACTTTCAACTCTGTGACCGGTGCATCTGGTAATTGCTCGTATCCCTTCAAGTACAAAATACCTACATATATCTCAAAAATTGAATTATTTCAAAACTTCATATACATATATGTACTAGTATAAAGTTCATCGTTAGCAATTAGCATGTCTCTTTTACTGCTTAATAGTCAAACAAGAATGAATTTTTTTACTTGTGCGTACTTACAAGACAAGCCATGTGCGTTTAAAAAAAACTTTAAATATTCGTAAAAAATAAAAACCAGTGTTGTTTGTTGACTTCCTGGCTGAAGAATGCGTGTATGCTAGTTATCCATGAGCTAAAGAAAATAGTAGCGCACGAGTAGTGAGTGTGAGTACTGCGTGAGCACTGAGTACACTCCCACAACAACCACTTGTTGCTTAAAAATTCGGCCGTCTCTTTCATTCAAAGTTCAAAAGCATATATGAAACATTAAATATACATAGGTACACATGAGTGCGCAGTGCACATACTACCAGCAGCTGTAACGCACATGTGTATGAAATGAAGAATGAAGATCGAACACCAGATGATTTTGTGTGGAACGGTGTCCATTTAATGTATTTCCTTCCATGCATATAAAGCCAAAGCTTAAATGACAATGAGCAGTAGCAGCAGTGAAACATAATTTACCTTTTACCTACTTTTTCTGTTGTATTTAGTTTTCCAATGATAGGGAGCTTGCTGGGATTGATTATCATGATTTTTCATCCGAAAAAGTTTCGAATCTTGCTCAAACATGTGAGCAATAAGAATGATTCATATGATATGATTCATAGCCCTTGAGAATACAAACAGTGAAAGGAATATGTTTGCTAAATACTGTTTAAGAGAAAAGTGTACAAGCATCATCAACGTCACACCCGCTTCAATTTATATATAAACAGAAAGTACAACCAAATTATTCCCGGAAGAACCTCTTTCTCGGCCATTCACATCGTAATGGCCTGCAAGCCACAAAGTACAAAAAAAAACAAGAATGCAAGATGAAGACTCTGACAGAAGGCGTAATGATGATGATAAAGATCATTTTCAACTATGTACATTTCCCGTTAAAAATGTCAAATCAATCAGAGAGAAGTATTATGAAATCATGAATCATGCATGATGAAAAAAATAATTGAGCGACGAGATTTTAAACTTTTTACATTGCTGCTCTTTTTTAGAAAAAATGAATCCCAAATAATTATGATGCTCATCTTCTTTTGTGACTTGTGAGTCTTGTGAGTTTGCCCTATTTGATGTGATGACGAAGTTAAGGTGATCATGAACAAAAAGTTGAGAAGGATTCCCAAGTTGTACTCGACTAGCAGGTACCTCTATCCTTATTCCCCACAAAAATCCAATACATATTTACAAGAAATGTAAAGAATTTTATTATTATTATCCATCTTGTCCTTTTGTATTGCTTTTTGTGGAACTAAGGCTAAAGCTTTTAGTAAGCTTATAAATGAACATAATGTTTATTTTTTATCTCGTGGAAATAAAGAGAAAGCTGATAGCAGTCATGTGATAGAAATGACAAGGTTTTTAACATTATTGGCCGAAATTTTTTTGTTCACCATCCGAAAATTCCACTGAAAGGCTTTTTTTTGTTGGTGGTGCGGTGTCATTTAGCGTCCTAAAAGCTTTCTTCCTCCTTTTACATTTTTTTGCTGACTGCATTTTTTTCCTTCCCTGTTTTCTTACAAAAAGCTCTTTCCTGCTGCAACTTCACTAAATATTTATAATATACATATAAAACCCGTATTATTATATACTACCAGATGTGTGAAGAAAGTGTTTTCACAAAGTGTATAGTTTGAAAGGATGAGCGTATTCCAGTATTCCGTTGGTTGGGACAAGCACAAATAAATGTACTAGAATAATGGATTCCAGAGAAAATCGGAAATAGCATATTATCGCATTGCGGATTCTACAGAAAATGACTTTTTAATGGTGCCACAATACTCAGAGAGATTGTATACAATCTGAGGTTTGTGCTCAGAAACGTGTGCATTGTGGCAAGCTCTCGACTCAAAATATAGAAGATCTTTTGTCAAAAACAATTTTGTAATTTCCTGCAATCTCTAGTATGTGCAGAGGTAACCTACGTATGATAATGATAACAGATAAGATCACAGCTCATCTCACCCTTTTATTCATTATTACTGTTACGTTTTCCTGACTTTGAGGTGTGTGACTCAATTTTTCTTGTGCACTTGTCATCATTTATTAACATAAAATAACTTTTAATTACTACACGAGCGATAAAATAATGAAAGTATGGTAATAAATGTCTACAAGTACATACATAATAGGCACTAAAATCCAGTATTGGTCCTCATTCCTGTCATGTGAAATTGTATTTTTTTTCTGCATTTATCTAAGCAGTTTATACGCGGCTACGGCGTCCCTTTCATCACGTTAACTTGCTGTTTAACATAACTGTAATATAAGCATAAACATACTTAAAGTTAATACCAATTTCACAAACGAAGCAATTCTGCGTAAGACAATATAAAAAGAAGAATATTGAGAACATTCAAGACAATATGCATACCTTCCTCATTTCAGCTTCTCTCTTGTAAACGTAAAAACATAGGTTTGCACCACACACAAATAGAACGATTTGTATCACAAGAACAGCAATCACTAAAGCCCTGGAAAGGTAATAAATGGGTGAAACAAAATCAAGATCGCAAATCAAATTAATTGTATTTTGACAACAAATGCATATGAGTGGAACTTTGAAACAAGTACGTAACGCCAAGTCAGTCAAACTGAGAGTGATTGCATTCCACTAGGATAGTAACTAGTAACGGAAATGTCAAAATCTCCAATAATCCATTTTTACCTACTTGATATTTCAGAAGGAGTAATGGCTGTTAGCGTTACGTATCATATAAGTAATATTATATAATATGATCATTTTACACATCAACTTTAAAAGATTCCGATATATCGGCCACTGCTCGATCCACCCCAGTTTTCACAGCCTCTTCCACTATGTTGGCTCCAGATTGCTCTACAGGTTTGAGCAAATCTGTAAGATAATTTTGTGCTATGGTGCTTGGAGAGCTACTTGTATTGCTGGTCCAAGGCATTTCGGGCAGCGTATTGGACCCTGTCAACTTATCTTTGTACGAATTACCCAACATAAAAATTATAAGTTTAGGATACAATCAATCAGAAAATATTACAGTATATAACTGAAACTCAGTTATGTAAATTACCAATTATGTTTGGGAATATATCGCTTTCTTCACCATCCGTGCTACCACTGTCTGATTTTTCAGGGCCCTCCTTTTGACTGTTGACTTTTGTCGATGTTTCAGTAGTTGATGACACCAAGTTTTTCAAATATGCTTCCGCATCGTTTGCAAATGCCCCACTGTTATTCCAAACTGAGTCCATTGTAGCCTGGAGTAAACCAATTCCTAATAAAAACAAACAAAAAATATATGAAGGTATTCCTGGCCAAAAGTTGAAATATTGAAACCAAATGTTTTTGGGGAAATATTGCGTTCCTCCCTTATTATTATTACCACTTCTTTGAGCTTCCATATGTTTTATGAGTATAATTTGTATGACTATTACGATGAAAGCAATCCGATTGGAATTATTAAGTTTCATACTGATCAATTGTTTGGTTGATTGGTTCTAGTTTGCTAACACTTTTCGTACATACTATGTATCAATAAAAAAGCTAACTGACAGAAAAAACCTGAAAATTGAATATACTTCATGTAGCATTTTCTTTGTGAAGAAGTTACACTTCAAACTTATTATTACACTATGCATACCTTACTTTTTACAGCATACATCATAAACACAGAATGTTAACAAAACAAATAGGTATTACTTTCAGCATCCAGAGAATAATAATTTTATGTTTGCTCTAATATTTTTTTTCCAAAATGTGGAAAGAGGAAAAGTGGAAGATATTAAAGTTTATCGTTGATTCAAGTTACGCGAGTGGGGTGCTGTAAATGCTTTTGAACAAAGGTATAACATCAATTTAAAGTTAAAGTACATAATTCAGTAGTAAAATTTCATTACGCGATAGGAAAATATGGAATTGCAAAATTGCAAAAATACATGTACTGGTTGTGACTGAGGGAAGATGCACCATAACGCGAATGGTGAGGTATCAATAAAACTTTCATGTACAGCCAATTATCAGCATAGCGGAATTATGATTATTAGCTGTGTGTACGACGTACTATAGTTCAATTTATCAGTTTGATTGACTACAAAAAATACCCCAATATACAAAACAGAATAAAGATGATGAGGTTTTTATGCATTTAGGGTTAGTTAAAACTAAGCTGTTTAGCACAATATACTTTTGTGTTGCGGAAATAGAGCTTTTTATATTCACTGTTATTACTTATTTTTACGATTATTGCTAACAATAATACCGAAAACCGGCCACCGGGCACCGACAAGTCCAAATACAATGTGAAGCAATTCACAATACAATGGGAAGTTCTGGTGATGCAATGGAATATTATGTAATATAAGTGTTATATTTATAGAACATTCTGTTTGTAATAACCAATAATAGTAGTAAATATTATAGTACGTGCGTTCCCAAAAAAAAAAAAAATTTGTTACCTTCCACTAAAAATTGCCTTTTATGGTTCACATTTATAGTTAAAATATTCCCAGAAATACTATTTGTACTTCATTTGAAAAATTATGTCTAGATTTCCCGGGGGCAGTAGATAATTAAATCAAATGTCATTACCACCATCGGAAGCAGTAAACTCATTTCGAATTCACGCTGCCATCATCACATCAACCGTCTCTATTTTATATTCCGAAATGTGTTCATTTCCTGGAATAATTTATTAAAATGAGCACAACAAGAACAGAACTTTTTGGGCAATTCATTTGCATTTTGCATCACAGAAAAGTAAATAACTTAAGAGACAGAAAATTGGAAGAGTAAAAAATGTAATTTGGGTAAAAGCTCGCCACATTTTTCAACGTCATCCAGTTTGAAATTGAATGATTTCGTCAATTAGCCTCTCATTCAATCAAAATGAACAGGCACAGGAGTCTGTTGTTTTTACTTTTAGCTGATGCATAAAAAAATGTTTTCCTCTTTTTTCGTTTATATTTTATACCGCCCCTTTTCTTTTCGTAAGTAATGAAGGGAAACAACATTTTTTATGCAATCCACAGAAAAAAATGGATTCCAAGAAAGTGAATATTATGAGCAAAATTATTTTCCGTTGTGCTTCATGTAATTTGCAGAGTTGAGCACAGGCATGTTTGGGAGCTTTTTATTGAAAAAGTTGGATTGTGTGGTTAAATGTTGAATGCATAGAAAACGTTGAAGTAATTTATTTAAAAAAAAAGTTCTCTACACCCTACAACCACATTCCCACAGACGGATAGGATTTCAGTAGCATAAATTTCACTCACTCTTTTCAAAGCCATAAAGTCTTTCCAATAAATTCAAAAACTGGCTCTTTTTCTACTCTTAAATATGCAACCGCATTCATCAGGCAAAAAATATTAACAAACTTTCTCTACACTATCAACGTTTTTCTGTTTGCCTAATGACTTTGTTTATAGTGGTAGTGTTTGTTGGCATTTTCTCATCAACTTGAACAGTGAAAGTCTATCGTATAGAAAGAAGGCTCTGAAAGGCAATCAGCGAGACCATTTTTTATCCGTTGTCGATTTCTCTGCCTGCTGTTGTGTTGGCCTTTTCCCAATCTAGTTTTCACGACAGTAATTTCTTAGAGAATCACTTTTCTTAGAGAATCACTTTTCATCCTAATGTGTGTATGTGATGAGAAATGTTAGTTCTATTTTTGTACGTACGTATATATATAAAGGTCAAATCTCATAATTGGTTCAGGATATACGATAGGATAAATTGCTTTGCTCGTTTTTTTAGAGAAAAATTAAATAGTTTTCTGGTTTCTATCAATCTGGTTTATTTGAATTGATTCATTCCGTTTTACTAGAAATCGCTTTTTTTCTTTCTCTGAAATCCATTTAATTTACTCTTAAATTTATAACGCCTTTGTAGTCACCAATGGTGACTCACCATACAAAATCAGCAAGCGAGAGCATTTTTAAGGCTTTGGTAGTTTAAAGAAATTTACAGTAATGAGTTTTTCCCTTGATTTTCTTCATACCTGCCTACTCGTCGTCCTTTTTTTCTTGAAGCAACGTAAGTTTCCACTTTCCTATTGAATATATTCAAGTAGAACTGACTAGAACTAGAGTGATTTTGAAGTAGGATGTAGCGCAAGTATGCATACATTTAAATGTGAGTCTATTCCAGGTATAAATATATATTAACATATATTTATATTAAAATACGGAAAATAGAAAATATTGCAGACACAAAATAGACTCAGCCTTTTTAGCTGTAAATTTATATCATAAGGTGTTCTGCTACATAGGTACGCAAACAAATACCTAACTTCAACCAACCACAAAAACCTACCAAACAACTACTCACTTGTTTTTTTGTATACACTTGTGACTTGATTTAGTTCTCATGCACTCAAATACTTCTTTTATTGCGAACACAAACAGAAATGCATTAACATTATACAAATATACTCGAGCTATATGGAGTGTATCATTTTCTACTTTCTCTGCAAGTACATAATACGAGCTCCTTTCGTTTGTGCTAAACAACATGTGTAGCAACAACGAACGAAAATAGGGATTTGATTGAGTAAATGCATATCAGAATCAGTATAAGACTAGCTATATAATATGATGAAATTTCACTGTCAATAATAACATAACCCTCAAAAGAGTTTTCTTCAAGTGCCACACCTCATGTCACTCAACATTGTGGAAAGCTACAAAAATGGAAATATGCTTTCATTTAATAGTTTCGAAAAAATGATCACTTTTATGCTTTCGACTTTAGTAAGTATAAAAGCTATGGAGTTGTTACCAAATCCAATCGTTTATACACATATTATCACACCATGATACAATATGTGTTATTCCATTCAGTTTGCATCACTGTGTCGAAATGCAATTGTAATAAAATAATAATGCTTAGGTATTTCATCAGAAAAGAAGTGCTCAGCGTGATAGGGAAAAAGGAGACGCATGAAATATTCTTCTCGAGCAGAAACATAAATTACTTGAGTAATTGAGATTTGGTTCTCTTGATTTTTGTTTTACCGGTATTGATGAAAACGCAGGTAGATATTTGTCGGTGAAAAAAAATGATTGAAGCCGTGAAATGTGTATAAACATATTCAAAGATTAGTCAAAAAGAAATTATTTGGCAACTACTTGCGCCGCAAATAGTTCTTCTGTTGTTGTCCTGAGCCATTAAATAGGAAAAATCAATAAGGAAATTTGTAATGAAATATCTTAAACTTATCAAGATTATGTAATTTAAACTATATAGTTAGAAAATCTTCCCATTCATTATTGAGGAGACTCAGACGTGTTAATAATGAACCTTTGTCAGTGCTGTGGTTAACGTGAGTTTCAAAATATTTATTGAAGTTTGGCTATAATATGGACAGATCATCACCAGACCAAGGAAGATTTTCGTTATACACTATACATGCATAGGTTTAGATGGTAGCTTAAATAGTGTTAATGTTCATACTATGTAGCACAATGTATTTGGTCAGTTTTCCAAATAAATATCTTTGTATCAGATCCTTTCTGTTAAGAAACTAGGCAAAGTGTGTTAAAAAATCAATTCTATTCATCTTTCTCAGTCCAGCTTTTTGTTGTACTATCGTTGGTGTAACATTTTTAACATGCCTCTTTTTGTGTGAAGTCAGCACTCGTTATCTCTACAATCCATTGCAACTACCTAAGTTACCTATTGCCAAGGCCAAATAACGGGAAACGCAAATTTATTGCACCAAATCAAATCTAATTACAAATATATTGCATCCCTATAAGGCTTAGAAAGTATTTGCTATATGTTTTGTACACTTTTACTATTGTGTAGGAGAACACACTGCACTTAATTTTGCGAGAACATGACAAAATGATGTTTAATGAGACGATACACCCTCAATGAGTATTGTGACACCATTAAAAAGTCATTTTCGGTGGTATCCGCAATGCGATATCAGATTTCCAATGTTTTCTCCAAATCATTATTTCACATTATTTGCACTCCTTTTTTTTGTTCAAATAAAAAAAAACTTCCCAAAAAAATCACTTGGAGTATGTCCTATGTGTGCAATTTCAATCTGTCTCTGACAATAGTGCAATACTATATATCTTTTTAGAGTATACCATTTATCATGCTAGCCTCGTATTATGTTGCACCATATATATATATATCGTGATAATGTCAATGGGTTTATACACACTATACAAGTATTTAGTGAAGTTGCTGACGTTGCAAATAGTACTTTTTCTTCAAGAAACAAAAGAAACTAAGCAAAGTAAATTTAAAAGGAACAAGAAAGCTTTTAGAAAGCTGAATGACACATCGCACCGCAAACAACGAAAACGTGAATGACTCAGTGGAATTCGCTGATGGTGAGCAATTTTCTTGCCAAGGCTGTTAAAAACATTGTGATTTCCGTCGCATGATTCCAGCTTTCTCTTTTCCCCAGAAGATAAAAATAAATAAACATAATGTTCATTCAAATGCTTACCAAAGACTTAATGTAAGATGTTAGACAAGATAAAATACTTTTTGATTTCTTTGTAAACACTTTATTGACGTATTGGGATAGGAGAGATCTGCCTGGAATTATGTAATTCCTGACTTTCCTGGGAATCCATTTTAGTCGCTATCATCTCACTTCGCTTAAAAGTCCATAAATACAACCTTTGAAGTAGCCAAATATCAAAATTATTTATTTTTCATTTTCAAATGCGGAAATACATTTTCCAATTATGATGACGCTCCACGAAACACAAACGGAAACTGTTGCCCCATCAATTTTTGCCATCAGGATAGTCATCTCAGATGGATTTGACATTTTACAAAGGAAATGTACCTCGTTAAACAGGATGCAGATCTTATCATCATTGTCGTCATCATCTGATTTCTATTGGATTTCTCTTATAGCCTGATAACTTGTTAGGTAGGTTGGGTAGTATGTTATAAACGCTTCTGTTTACTTGCGTGTTCTTTTCACTTCCAGTTATTTACTTTTCAGGTCATTAAAATGGGAATGGATGCGGGAGATGATGTGACGAGGGAAAAAGAAGTGCTTCCTGGAATACTTCAGTTGTACAAATGATGATGATGATGATGACATATGATGTTTTGTCCCTTTTTTCGCTTTCACCGAGCAATGAATGAAGTATGTAGGTATGTAGACTTACAACCACTACCAGTACATTTCTTGGTCTCTACTGTTTTCTGCTTCTTGCAGCACTCTTGTACAACTCAGAGGTTTATGCCTTTTGGCTGACTTCCATAAGAGTTGTTTTTGTTTTAGGGAGTCTTTTGTACTGCTTCCGTTTCTATAAAACTTATTTTGTCTTACGTTATATAGGTCAACAAAAAATGAATAGATGTAGATAACATGGAAAACATTGGATACATTGTCCATGCACATTAAGACGATTTTACTCGTTCCAGTCTTAAAACTATGTACAAATATAGGTATGCTAAGTGCAGAAAATTGGTGAGCAGGGGTAATGTGACATGTTGACCTCCCCTTCCCTCCATTTCAGGAGTAATAAATTTCATACGCTAAACACGAATATAAAATCAGTTAACCCCCTCTGTAATATATGAGCCACGTGAATAGTTCTTCCAATCTGCTACGATATAGTAGCTGCTTTGTCTGGAATTTTCATGTTTGTAACATAAAAAAATTAAATTGCGCATTCATGACTGGTTGGGTCCACCTAAAGCATCGCGCCGTCAGTTTTCGTTTGTGTATAAAATACATAAGTACTTTTTAAAAAATTCTGTAAAAAAGATAAACGATTTTAATCAACAAGCTAGGGTAGTAGCAAAAGAAGCATAGCAGGCACGTAGGTTGGTATCATAACCTTTTCTCAACCGAAGAAAAGGTATATAGACATCGCGTACATAAATATTATGCATTTCTCTGCGGAGGAGAAAGCGTACTCATTTTCCGTTCTAGTTTTACGTTACCTTTCGCTTCCTTTTTGCGTCTGTTGGGCTAAAGGCAGGATGGTATGGTTGGAAAGTAATGCTCCCGACGTTTATCTAAGGGATCAAATGTTCTTTCTCTTCTCAGTTCTCGTGTAGCTCTCGTGGCGTGCACGACCAAGTTGCTGGCAAAATTTTTAGAATCAAAGAAACACGTGCGGGAGCTTTCGTTTAAAACTTGTGTTGTTGTTTGTTGATGGGAAATTTTTTTTAATAAATATTGTTTACAACCATAAATACTTGTAGATCTCTAAAAGCTATATTGTGACGATTTAAAAGTTGGATTTTGGCTATTGAAAAAACTTATTGAAAAGAAAAGTTTAAACAATTTATCTTTATATTTAAAATAAAAATCCAATGGACCAAAGTATTGAAAATTTCAAGATGCTTACGCTTACCTATCCGAACTTGAAAAATATTTATGAATAATTACCGTTTAAAGTTTAATATTTCCACGAATTTAGTTCGTTCTGGCAATGTCAAAAGCCCGATGGAAAGTTTGTGAAACTTGTATGTACAAATAAAACTTTTCTTTCCTAGTAATTATGTACAAGAGATGAAAAATATTGTGTTGGGTGTGATGAGCCTAGTGAGCGTGTGGTATGTTGTATTAGTTGTTGGTTGGAAGTGGGAAAATTGTCGCATTTCTGTTGCAATACCCTAAGAAAACAGGGAAACAGGTTTGTTCACAAACCTGTTATCTACATTTATGAATGCCTCCTACGGTTAATAATAACAATGTTATGGATCCATCAGAATGGATGAAACCGAAGCAGGTAATTTGCTGTTCAAAATTTGATGAATCAGAATAAATGAGATAAAAGCGTCTAATGTTTTTATTCATGTGTACAATAAAAAAATTCAGTAATTATCTGTTTATACATTGACATGTGTAATTAGCAATTATACATACCTCTCTTTGTGATGAGGTATGTTGTGTTGTTTATAATTTATAAACATATAATACCTTTCAGCTTAGGCAAGTAAAAATTATGCATTTAACTATCTTCGGGTTCATGTAGGCTAAATGACAAAGTTTCACAGGCAAAAAATGGACACAGCTTTTATTTTCCAAGAAACATGAAACAGAGCCAGACCTCATCGGGTTTGTAGAACGCAAGCTAGATTTAGTTTGGTTGGAGAGCGAATAGACATCATGCACACTATTGCACACAATTATTAAGTTAGATGAACTGTGGGTTGGAAAGATAATGAAAACCCGATGAAGCCAAATAATTTTATACGATGAAGTTATATTTTGTCAAAGCTCAAATTACTAACATTCACAACTTAGATTCTTGAGCCCGACGAAAGTCACTGTTGTGGATGTGGTGATTAATGATGAAAGAATATGTTGAAGAGTATATGGTCGTCTCGTGTTTTGTATAGCATGCTATGTGGTATTCTCAATTATGGGGTTTATAATCTGATTATGTTCTGTCACTGTCTATATTTCTCATAAATTATTATAATAGTTACATTTATGTGTTGATATTACGTCTTTGCCACTTCCAGCAACGACCAGCTCGGCGTTCACTATACTGGGCCTTGAGAAAGGAGTCGAACGTGAAATGTCTCATTCTTACCGGACTTATCTATGGATGCATGATAGCAATCATTTGGTGTCGCGTGACGAGAGTCACCAAAGTTGACATCGACTTCACTGCCTTCCCTATTACCAGGTTAGCTTTGACTTGAATCACTAATATCCGCTTCACCGATTGTGATCGTGATCGTGACAGCCAGCCACGCAAATACGTTGCATGGGATAAATAAATCACACAACCCTTCCTCATTTCTCTTTCTTCCAACATCCTCTTTTCGGGATTACTTTTCTTTTGTTTTTATTTGCTGTGTGTTGCAGAATACTACGAAAATATAAGCATGCAGGATTATACTACTATGCACATTCACGTAAACTTTCCTTTCTTCCAAGAAGTAATACTGCTGCTACGAAGGAGACTTATGCAGTTTTTTCTCAATAAGCATGTTTTTTTATCGTTGTTGTGTACTTTAATTCTTGACACAAACAAAATGTATTGATTTTTCTACCAAAATACACACAATACTGTGATGTAGCTTAAAGCACAGTTTTCCTTCCCTCAAAAGAGGTAAAAATAGCAATGCATCTGCATTATTAGCTACATAATGATATTCTGTTATTTCATGCATATGTTCTCATGTATTGCATTGCATTCGTTAAACAGAAGTATTGATACAAAAGAATGATATGTACGAAATCTCTGCCTAGATGACGCCAGTAGTAGTAGGACATGACCCAGTTCTGTTTGCCAAGGCATAACATAAAACCAGCAACCCAACCAACCGAACCAAACTTCAGTTTTAGTTCAGTCAGATTCCATGGTTTAAGGACTTACGGGCATATATCAACGTTCCATAAAGATAAGAATTTGGAATTTTGTTGATGCCAACATGTTTGTTGCTGTCGTTCATTAGGATATTATGTACCTCTTATTTTTCGTAAAATTCCTTCCAGCTGCAGATATCTTTTAGATTTCTAGTAGTGAATAAGGCACAAAAAAATTTGTCACTAATAAGTATCCAGCCAGAAGAAAATACAATGAAGAAAGGGAGTCTTGAGTAGTAATGAAATGACCCTTAAAAAGCAAAGTATACGCAACTAACGATCAGCAATGCTCTAAGGACTATTATAAACGTGAAATATTAATATTATTTATGATATTACTATATGGTATTATGCTACGCTTCTTTTTCTTCCGCAGCCGTGATCTCAATTTCACATGATGCTTGTAGCTTTATAAAAAAAAAAGTACCATGAAAAATCAAAACATAAATCCCCAAGTACTTAAGGAACTTTTTTTTGCGATACAAGATCTAATTCAAAAGATTTATGAGGACAGCGATAAGTATAAGTAGGTAGTTCATTATACATCTTTTAACCCCTTTTCTTCACCAACACAAAATGTACATACGATATCTATATAAACATAATATATAATATTTGTACTGATAGGATGAATATAATTATCATATCATATAGCAAGTTTTTTATGTCAACAGATAAATCAGACAGACTTGTTGACGACCGTAGGATAAAAATTAAATTTCTTTGTGTTTACATTAACGATAAAGTATAAATAATATGTTATTCACAATGCATATTTAAGTTCACAAGTTAGTTTACTTGTTTGTCTGTGTTACAGATTACTACTAAACTTGCCGTTTTTGCTTTTATTTGCAGACTACAATACTATTAGACTGGTAGAAACTTGAGCAAAACTAAAAGAAGTTCGAGAGAAAAGAATCTTCCTTCAGAATCATGCAGACCTAACATGTTTTAATATAGCAGGCATTAAAGCAATATAGCTTCGTCAAAGTTAACAATGCGTCAAGTTATAGGGTGAAAAATGACCATACATATTATAATTCTGTCAAGAAAGTCGTAATAATTATGTTTTGAAGACTGTATATATATGTAAGCTACCCATTCACCATATTACCTAGAATAACAACAACAACGTCTTTCATCGTTTCAACCTCGTATTTTCTTTTGGCTGTCATGTGTGCCTTGTGGTGCAAATTACACCAAAAATGGCATTGCCTTCTTTTGATATAAGTTACGATTTTGATGATATAGAGCTTCAAATTTTCGAGGAAAAAAAGTTTTATGCATGCATTACTCGAGAAAAGAAGATTACAGGCACGTTTGTGGTATAATGACTGCTGATGATGTTTTTGAGAGAGCATGAAATGCTCGTTCACGAAAATTACATGCTACTATCTCCCTGTGACTTCAATTCAATGAACTCAAATGTCTGTTTCACACGCTCAACCTTGCTCTGTGCTTAAGTAAATTTCCCTACGAAGCCGGTGACGTAAAAGTATAAAATTACAAATTGATAGTCTTTCTCTTGTAAATATACATAGTAAATGGGTAGTATGTGCACAAGTCATATTGCCATTAGAGTCATATCTTCGTCTCCATAAACATGCTAATGTCTTTCACCGTCAAAACACAGAGTCGTCACATTTCCAGGCTGCTCTAACGAAACCATTAAAGGAAAGTTGTCAGTTAGGAGTTAGGATCCTGCTGTACACATAACTTGTCGAGAAATTAAAGTGGTATTTTTTACTATTTACACATTTGTGCACAAGGTCGTACGTTGCATATACTCTCCAAACAAAACATGTTGAATTGAGTATATCACTTAAATGGAAAGAGCAAACTAACTGACGATAAAAAGGATAATGACTGAAAAGTTATGGTAGTAATATAGTTAGGTACCTATTTGTAGTCGAGGTAATGTGCTTAAATTGATGTAAATGAGGGGAATGAGAATATTATACGCATTGCGACACGCGAGAAGAGACATAACGACCCATCTTTATAACCAGAGAGAATCGGAACAACATTGGAGAAGAGAAATGCACAAGTGTTAGGCAAAATGCAGCCCTTTTTATGCTGTTTGTTTCTAGCGTGTGTTTGCTTGTTATGTACATATTTGTGTGTATGTGTGTAGGTACCCATTATTTTGACAGAAATAAGAAAAGTCGCACCGCAAGACCACCCAACGCGCTAGAAATGTCATTTAATGTTGTCATTATTATGCATGTATCAGGTTCTAATTTAATGTGGAGCCAGGAACTGTCTGAGTTATTATATACTTGTTTGTTTGGAGGCGGCGTACATAGTTAATCTTAACTTTTGAAAAAGAATGCAAATTGGGTTGAGAACAGATCATCTAAAAAGAGATGGAATACATAAGAGTACCTACCAAGTTTTACTGCTCGTTTGTAATCTATTTAAATTAAACTTCCATATTCCACAAAACTTCTTTTGAATAGACTTTTTTTTCTCTCTAGCTGGTGCTTGAGAAAGGGAAAGTTTGTTCATGTACAACTTTCTTCTTCGTGTGGATTTTGATCATGTTACAAAAAAATAAATTCACGCATTATTATCAGCAGCGGTCTTCTCATTATCAACGTACTTGTATTGTTTAATACTTTTGAATTTCTTTGATAGAAAGGAACAACGGGGAAAAATAAAGAGAATAAAGAGAGAATATTTACTTTTCTCTTTATAAACACAACAGCCAGTAATTCGATAAGGAAGTCGAATATGAAAATTATATCTTTATGCCTGGAAAACAATATCTTCCTATCACATTGGATAACAGTTTTGCGGTTTTATTTTCCTCTCTATTTGTGCCTATTTTATTTTTTTATTATACTTGCATGAGCTTGCTCCTTAATATATTTTTTAATATCCAGTTTGCAATGCAAACTTTGCATGATGAAGATATTAATAGAAAAGATTCAACCCGATCCACATTTTATTTAATATGTGCTGAACAACTTACCGAAATAATATACTTTTGCAAATTTTCATGTTTTAATTTGTTTTCTTTTGTAACATTCTTCGTTTATCCTTGTCTCCCTATTCACTTAAGATGATGAGATACTCTACAAAATAAATATGAAAAACACAAAAAAGCATGCATGTATTTACTCCTCAAAAAACCAGGCGTTTTTGCTACTCTCTCTATAAAATAGAATGATATGTTGCTATACTTCTGTCACATTACACACGAGTAATTTCATCTTCACGAATCCTTAACTTTAGAATTAGTTTGTACGCAGAACATATACATGCATATTTGTATATCGCCCCAAAGACGAGTTTGTTTGAAACTATTTTACGGAAAAACTGGAAACACGCTCCCAAATAAAACGCAAAACCACACCACCACTACCACAGAATTTTGCATAGTCATCATCATCATTAGCATTATCACATACTTTTATTATAGCATTGCGGGCATATTGGTATTACCTAAACAAAAAACAAAAGTGTAGGAACTGAGAAAAGAACAATGTATTGGAAGCCGTGTGTTCCAAGTTACCTTGTTGTAGTCTTTTAAGTACAGGGAGGGTGAAAGCAAAACAGCGCGTGATTGTACTACACAATATGGTTGGTAGCAGTGGTTAACCACTACTACCACTGACCAAGAGTGGTCGTACTGCAAAAGTCTGTAGTGTGTTTTTTAAAGTTGAAAGTAAGATTTGTGTTTGCTTTATTTTGAGTTTGTTAACATATAGCTACATTACATCGTACGCTTTAAATTTTAAATCATCGCTCAGCACATTCTCAATATTTTTTTTGCTTTTATTGACATTGAATTGAGAGCACCTGTTGTGGATCCACTTCTTGGATTGGGCGGGGTGATGTGAGACACGAATTAATCGGAAATATATATATATTCAATGTTTAATTTATTGCTCCTTGAAGCATACACGTAATTTCATGTAAAACGCTAGGTTTATTGGTTTATAACTTGTATTTTTGTGTTTTTACAGCACCAGAGAAATCTCCCCTTGTGATGATGGAACAATTTACATTCCAACCGCTTTTGTCGTTATGCTCTATTTATTGTACCTTGTGGAATGCTGGCACTGCAAAGCCTGGCATCAGCTCAAATTTGAAAAGGTAAGTTGTAAACTAAATTACATATTATTGTTGAAGCATCATTGTTTTATGCAAATTGTTGTTGATGCAAAAAAATGCATCATCAATCATCATCAAATAATTTGATGACAAGATGATATTGTAGGTGCCATTCACATCACCCCCTAAAATGCTACAAAAAAAACATGCTGTAGAAAAACAGGAAATGTGAGCTGTTGCTTTGAATAAAAAACGATTTATTTCCTGTCTCATGTTTTTTTAGTCGGTACAGCCTCCAGCAGCAGTAATAACAGCTGCACTGCATGGCGGATCCTCTGAATATTAACTCGCCTAAGAAAATAGCTACATTTACCCTTATTGTTCGCACCATCCATCACGGAATATATACGATATAAATGCATATATAACGCTTGCATTATACAAAACTAAACTTTAGTTAGTTTATCTTCGTTTTAGTAGTCAGGCAAGAGAGAATTGATGCTGACATTTTGGTGATAAATTGACTGTATGCATACCACACCATTTCATCAGCCTTTTCCCATATTCCCATAAAGCATTCCCATACTTATGCGTTTTTTAAAATGTAAAATAAATATCCCACAGCTTATAAGAAAAATCTTTCTAGTATGTATATTAAATAATATATATGCAAATGTGACAGAATGATAATGAAAATGACACTCGCTGACACTACTTTTAAATGTCTACGTTGTGATGAAATTGGTAAAAATGACAACAATGCTTGTAACTTGCAGAACAAAATATTTAGACACAAGTGTGAATTGGGGATTCACACACACTGCAAGTGCATCATCATAAAAATGTTTCTCACAAAATGATGATGTGAGCCTTGTCAAACCACGCTATCAATTTATATGTCAACAAGATCATCATTATTTTTTTGAATTATGGTTCCAAAGGGGAAAATTTATGCATACTCTTGAAGGAGACGTCTAGATACAGAACACATTTTTATTAGGCATAGTCCGAAATTTGTAGCACAAAGTTGCTAGATTTGCTTCCATAATTTTATTGTCATTTGTCTAAATGCAAGAGACGAACAACGGGCTTAAGTTATTATAAAATAGCATTCAGCTGCTCTGTAATCTGCTGGTGCTTCCTCTTTCCTCCTGTCCTCATCTTTTTTTTTCTTTTGGATGAACAAAAATGGAATACATGAGCGTGTCATACATTTATCAACGTGAATAAAAGTTCTTGTAGAAGTAGGATAGTTGGTTTATCAAAAATGAATGCCAGCAGGCAGGCAGGCAGGAGGAGTTTCTTTTAAACAGACACACAACTTGTCTTTCTTCCACACAAAAAGATGTCATCACTTTCACTTTCAACATATTTTCAAGAGGTCTCTTTTCATGCAGTATAGATCTTTCATCTTTTGAAAGAAAGATTATTAATCATATTCACATGTGGATCATTCTCACGAATTTGGTATTCATTAAAACATTTTTTGTGCAACCACCGACATCCAAAAGTGACACTTTAGTCAACAAATTGCAAGTGGGCATATTTGTGTTTAGTAGAATTAAGTTGAAACGTCTTGGGTTGTCGACGACAAGACGGTTGACGACAGAAAATATAATGAACTACATGTTTACCTAGTCTATATGATACACTTTGTTTATGTATGCGTGTCTGTAGTTGATGTTGAGGACTGACTATAGGCTTGGATGTTGCTTGTGAATAAATTATTTATTAGCGAGTAGAAATAGAAGAGACGATTGGAAACCCTAAAGACGAAGTGTTTCTTTCTCATTCTCACTAGAATTCCCGTAATCAACAATGCAAAATTCAAAAGCTCTTTCCAAACTAAACATGGTTAACAATGTTGTATTATGCCTGTCACATTTCTACTACTTCAAGCTAAAAATAACAAAAAAAGAATCAAATTCATTTCATTTCATTCAAATTGTATGCTATTATCTTTCACTTCAACTCTCATTCTCTGTCTGACTGATTGGAAAGAACATACCTGTATACCTATTCCTATTTGTTTTGTAAGAACCAACAGAACAAGAACAACAGTAAAAATGAGCACATGGATTTGCATTTTGTTTTTGATTCTTTTGTAACAGCGATCTTTTTAGGCTTCAGCAGAAGAAAAAAAGTGATCGATAGCTTTGTTTCACCAGCACAGGAGGATTTATATCTAAGACAAAATACAAAATAGAATACAACAAATGTGCATAATATGATTTTCTAACTGTCTATATCTTGTCTTCTCCACTTCCTTCCTGTTTGTTCTAGTAGTACCATTGCGTACACTTACTTGCTGTTGATGTTCTCTTTTCAGGTTTTACAGTTCTACAATGTTCCATTTCCTGTTTTCTTCTTCTCTTGTTTCCTTGCTCTTATGATGTATATTCATCCACTGTTCTGCTGAATGACTGAATGTCACAACTTAGCCCAAATAGGTACTCATACTCCTTGTTTGATGAATTGAATGCAGAGAAGATAGAACTGACAACAACAGTTCGTAGCTGTTCAATTTACAGTGCTGTCAGAGAATAATCTACATTATTATTATTTATTGTTATTTTGTCAGGGAATATGAATATATGAATTATGTTTTTGGTACTAGTACTAGTACATAGAGTGTGGATTCTAAAGTTTACATTCTGCTATCTTCTGTAATATATTTTGATCACATGGCACATGACGTGAAATAGTTGAATACAACATATAAAATGAAAGATTTTTTATAGTACTCTTTTATGCGTCTCTTCTCCATCAGTCCAACCCGATAGAGATATCGTATAATAATAATAATAATAATAATATTGCATTGTTGGAGCCTTGTTCCCTTTTGTTCTTCCAGCTGCATTTATATATTGTATACTGACAGGAGAATGTGATGAGGGAATGGAATTTCAAGTGATATCTGTCAGGAATGTTCTCTCAATTCCATTTCCCTTGTCTTCTACAGCCATACATTCATTCGCTATTCCACTTGTGTAACTCTTCTTCTATCTATTGTTCATTCATTTATTCGTTTTTCGATTCAAATTGTCAGTCACACAAAACATGTTATTATTTTCGTTCTCCTCAGTGAACAAGAGGAACTTTAACCAATAACACATCAGCAGGATGAAACAAATAAAAAATAAAATATGCTTGTAAAAAGTAGAATTGAAAAATTGAAAGAAAAAATATATTTGCCTTTTCTTTAGCGAATTTTCGGTAGGCTTAAGTACCTATTTAGATTCCCATGTGCATGCTAGGTGTATGTTTGTATCTTCCTTTTTAATGCATATTGCTACACGGTTTTACGAAATACATGTATTATGAAGATAATCAAATTCTTCGATAACCCATTCGGATGGTGTACCTTACAAAGACCGTCCAACCAATAAATAAAAATAATGGTATGTTTTTGCGACTGAATTCAATGAGTTATGGCCACGAAACTATGATATTCCTTTTCAGAATATTTATAAGTAAAAAAAATATGAAGAAGAAAGCTGTAGAAACGGATGGGAAAATGTAATTTCCGAACTACTTTCACCCCTCCTATCCTGCTCATGGTCCTGTTCGGTAAGATAAGAATGATAGGAATCTCTTCTCGATGAAACGGATATTGTCAATACGTCAAACATATCTAGATGACTGCACCGTGTAGGTTCTTCACATGGTAGGTCGCCTTTCTCTCCTTGATAGATAGTATGTGGAGGCACTGCGATGGTGGTGGTGCGGCTGCACTTATTAGAATTCAGCCTGCTTGGTTAAGACTACATAACACAGCAAATTGCAAAAAAAAAGAAAAAAAGGAGGTAGCAGATGTCAGGGTATGGATAATAAATAGATTACTTTGATTACGTTGGAATGGCTTCTTTTTGGAAGTGAGCAGAGACGCAGATAAAAAAGCAGTAGAGAATTAATGAATTTTTTTTTGAATGGGTTAGCTATTTCCGCTGGATCTGGCTAGAGTGTTTCCCTATTGGGAAAAAGTTTTATATGTTTCGTTAAGCAAAAAGCTGATTGTGATTAGTAGAATACCTAACATTCTATATAAGGATATTGGTATTACAAAGTATTACATGGGGTTATGTTATGGTCTGTTGAAATGTACACAAGCTTATTGCAGACAAGGTCACGTTTCCACGCATTTGGGTTTTATTATTACAGTGTCGTAACAAAGGACTTCCAGTTACTACTGCTCGTGTAGTGTAGTATCCGAAAGCAAATCAAATTTATAGAATAAAAATAAAAACGACTAATTTTCCCATTTTTCTTTGCATGTGCCAATATCATGCCAGGTCAGAAAACTATTCTCGCGTGTCACTTCCAAACAACCCAAAAGGGAGCTTGTACTGACATATCACATATTCTACCAAAAGACTAACATCAATATTATGAATGGATGCATAACAGGATATTATACGACTTCTATTCTGCCCCGTTTCCACTCTCAGTTTTGACAAAAGAGAACAAGAAATAGGAGGAGTATTTAGGGGTAATCAAGTCAAGTCGAAAGGATGCAGAGTACTCAACAATGACGCGAAGAAGTTTTTCTCATATAATGCTGGCTGTTGGAGATTAAATAACGACTCTTCTTTAGCATACATGGCTTCAGATTCTACTCCTTTTAAGATTTATGCTTAATGCTAGACGTTTTACTGGTTTCAGTATCAAACTTAATTAATTTCTCCAATTCTTATTGCTCCTCATTTTTTGTAAGCATTACAAATGGCGAGTATAGTAACTTATTAGACCGTAATCAACACTACCATTATTTTTAGTTGGATGTCAGTCGTTGTGGTGGTGCGGTCATATACCCATATTATCAGTTTAATAAAATATGGTAATTATGACCACATCCGCATTATCCGCAATTGATTTATTTTCTGCGGAGTGCGGATGGATGCCAAACCAAAGATTTATTCTGAAATCGGTCATTACCGGGTGATTTATACCTTCTATAGAACGTTCTGCAGATCTTGCACAATAATGGAAATATGGCTCTTGATAAATAAAAAAGAACGAAAGTATCGTAGTGTGTAGTATTGTATGAATAAGGAAACGAGCAATTGAATTTCCACACAATTACAAATATAAATGTACATATCTAGTGCATGAGCAGTAATTCGACTTATCATCGCGCTAATAAAAATAACTGATTTTTTCTCTATTTGTTTCCTCAGACGGATCTCAATTCAGCATATCAGAAAATACATGAAGTTCGCCATGCCCAACCAGCCGTTTGGTGGAAAGCTGTGTGCTACCACTACGTGAGAAGAACTAGGGACATAACACGCTCCCGCAATGGAAATGCTTACACGTCTACTCAGGTAAAAATTACAATTACTAGAACGTTGTAACGTCATAAATAAGTAGCCGAATAAAATTTCCCTCAACCACATACAAACCAACCCAAACTCACGTCGTGATTTAATTCCGAACCCCTATACATGCTTATTTCAGATGCCCTAATGACATAGACTACAGAAAACAGAATTCCGTTTAGTTTCTGAAATAATCGTGTGACCGACGGACATTGTGTTATGCCCACCTAGGGTGGGTGGTTCCATGTTATTTCATATTCGTAATCTGTTGACAAAATTACCCATGCCCTGAGCTCAAATTTTTAACTATAAATTCGAATTTTTAATAGTGGGAATGCTATGTAAGTACCGGAAACATGATTCAGAAATTACTTTTAGTTTTTAAGATAAGCGAATTACGGCCGGGCAGATACAGATAAACTACCCTTCCAACTTGGAAGTTCCAAGCCCTTCGGGCTCGTTCGCTATTTCATAATTCATTCTTAATTGTTATTCTAAAAAATATTGCCTGTTTAAAAAATAATATGTAGAAATATGAATGAACGCGACACAAAAATACCATCAGGCAAATAAAACATGTAAAGAAGGTCTGAACTGAATCACACATACCGACATATACCTACAACCTATCTACTTTTGCAACTCTTCATTTTCAAACTTTACTCCGTGCAGAAGTTGGGAATCAGCGTCAGTGTGGTGTATGTGAATATTGTTTCACATTTTTTGACGGCGCCATAATACATGAAGGTTTTTACGTGTTCAAACCAACAACAATAAGTGTCAATTTATTCTTGAATCGAAAGGTATATACTTAAAATTGATAGCGAACAAAAACTATGCGAAACGAAATACAAAGACATGAATAGGACCCAAATTTCCATATAAATGAAAATTGTCTGATTCATAGGAATTGGTAAATAAAACTGGCAAAGAAAGAGTTGGTATATAACCAAAATAAATGTGATGCAAAACAAAATCGGACCAGCACAGTTGTTCATGATCGACAATGTTCTACCTTCCTGAAAAGATATTA